>WSYH01015169.1:0-14638 GCA_036426205.1 Ascaphus truei
ATCACTACTGGAGCAACAACAGGTATACCATATGTTACTTAAACCTGGTTTGGATATATTTGTAGCAAATTAATTGCTGACCAATGATGTAATGGATTAATTGGGTGTTTGTTCATTGTCATCAGTACTCTCCAATTCTTGAGACTTCTTAATTAAATTTTATAAAACACTGCCTAACTATTTTTGTAAAAAATACTGTTAATATATATTGATATTCGATGAGACAAAAAATTGTTTATTTAAATTATTTTATTTTAATTTAAATACGTAAATTTGTTTTTTATCATATGTTGTTCCAAATATTAATTCCTTTCAATTAATGTCCGAATAGGTATATCAATTGAAGTAAATATATATACACATTTAATCACATGAGCTATATATTATTTCTCTGCAATACAGTGTGGTCCCATAACCTGTCCATTGCGATAGTTGTAGCATCAAAATTGAACCAATGGACTGGTTTAAATTATGTAACTAATGTTTTAATTGTTTCAATTATTCTAATTGTGTATGCAAATTAACCTTGTTATAAATACTGTGGGGTTACAACCAATGGGTAACCCCTATGAAGTCATCATAGATGACGAAACGCGTAGGCGTGGCTAAGGCAGAGGAGGCACTTTCCCACTGAGAACTTTATCAAGACTTAAGACGAACGCAGGCTGTGAGAGGGTAAGCCAAACAGAAGAGCGGACACATCTCTGTTCCCCTGGTGGTGCAGCAGCCAGAGCAGGCAGGCGAAGGCTCGGGTTCCCGAGGGACTTCTTTGCGGGGCACCAGACCGGGTGGACGTCACTTCGGTAGAAGGAGACCGCGCAACGTGTGTGTAGGAGAGGACACCATTGCTGATCCGACGCTACCACTGGCTTATGAGGGCCTATCTCATAACTGCATATTTACCGTTAAACTTGTGAGTGGGCATTTGTCTGTTTTTAATGTTCCTAAACTTATTGTTATACTTTAATGCACTAGGTGGGCCTGTTTTTTTCTTTTTCTTCCATATATATGTATAGGTATCAGTTACCGTGTTAGCCGAGCTTCAATAATCAAAAAATAAATAGATGATACCGTTCTGTGGCTAACGAAATGCTTTTATTTGTGCGAGCTTTCGAGATACACTGATCTCTTCTTCCGGCGATGTTACAATGAATGAGCAAGCAAAAGCTTAATATAAACAGTGTCTATTGGAATGTTATATATATATATTATATATATATATATATATATATATTATACAAAAAGAAAAAGTAACAGCGATAAATCCAGATATAAATGTGAATAATTATTAATATAGATGTACTAAGGAGTTAATGTGAAAACAAACAATGATGATGTCCAAAAATAAATAAATAAATAAATAAATAAAGAACTAATAAAACCAGTACAAATCAGCAAGGAAGTTTAGGAATCTGATAATAAGAGACATGTGCAGCCTATAAAATAGACAAAACCAAATCCAAAGTAGAATGTGAAAAAAAAAACAGGAATAGAGGCTCTTTTCTCAAACTATTAGCAGAACAATATTTATTAGGCTACTGCCTGTTGGACATAAGCATATACAGTTTTTAAAACAGTGATAATAATTTGATTCACAACATATATATATATATATATTGCACACATATGCAATATTTCATCATACAAAAATGTATACTAGTAACATGAACACATTATTTATTTGCAAGAAGTCTAACATTGAAGGTACTGTATGAGATGGCACCGAGTACTTATTGTAGGTTGCAGCTGCTGGCACATTGGCACTCCCCATGTCTGACTGTAGGCTGACATACTGTTGCTGAATTCGTGTCTTGGGATATTTCACTGATAGTTTGCAAAGCAACAACATGTAAGACATATCGGGACATTTCTTGCCCTTTGAGGCTTGGCTACATTTTTCGCATGGATGCAAAATTGGAGGGGAAAAAACGCTACAAATGTGACTGTGTATTGGATAGTTTCACACATATCTACTTACAATCGCAGGATGTCCACCTGGGACCAACTGAATAACTTGAAATACTTACTGAAAATGGTATACAGAAGTCTACCTCTTTAACCAGCTCTCTTCTACAGTATTGTGGCTTGGAATTGAGAGGATTTTCTTTCAACTTGTTCACTTGTTTAGCAGGAAAAAAGGATTAGTTATAAATGAAATAATTTGAAGGAGAGCTGAAATGAACAGCTGGCGGCGTTTGATCTATATTTGATGTCATACATTTCTGATCCAAGATATTTATTTCTGTCCCAGAGGCTTTTCTCAAGGAGTTTTTCTGATGTAGGAGAGTAGAAAAGTAATAAATCAAAATGAAAATACTGCAAGTTTGGTCAAAGTAGGATGTAAGTTACAATTTTAACACCCATGGACCAATCGCTGATCTGAGCTTCTTGCTTTTAGTTAATGTTAATGTAATTTGTGCATTAACTGAAAAGTGATTCAATAGTTTAACTATACAAGGAAGGAAAAAGCTCTAAAACCAGCAGTAAGATTTCATCAGATATTCATCAATCACAATAAATAACAAACACTATTTTGCTGAATGTTACATAAGCTAAAGTTCAGTGTTTTTGATGATCGTCTAGTACTTAGCTACAGGTATAATCAATGTTATTGCACCTGTCATCATTATAACGCGTCTCCGCCGGTGTGAATTTTAACAAGTTATTGTTGTGTGATTTCACATAGCATCTACAGTGTAAATCAGATCTCATTTTGTAAATGAAAACAGATGGGAGTTTTATGCATAGACTTTAACAGCACTGGTGTATTATAGTTATAAGTTAAGCGATCTGCAATTCTCAACACTTCTGTCATTTAAGCTACAGATGCTGCGGCCGTTATCTGGACATTTACCTGGGTACATTTTGCATTGTGCCACGTGTAGTTGGCGATATATTCACAAGTTTTGCCACTGCAGACATAAAGGCCCATCGGGTTAACACAGCTGGAGTCCCTGCTGTGCGGGTCCTACCGGGGTCTGCCTTTCTGTATGGGGTGCCGGTATCTCCTATGCATTGAAATGTCCCGATCACGTGAAGCGAGACATTTACATGCATACAGTAGAGGCAACTCTTATTCGAACAAAAACCAGTGGCAATTCCCCAAAAAACCCAGGAAACACCCAGGTACATTCTGAATACATGCCTTAAACTTTCCTTAAACTAGCCCCAGCATTTCTGCATTGATAATGGCCTATCAGATAAACAGCCGGGGGTCCCTGGCAGTCCCATTCAAACTGAATTGGACTGCCAGGGATCCCTGCTGTGTTAATCCTATGGGTCGTTAGTCCAATGCAGATGCCTTAAATATGCCTCAAACTAGCCCAGAACATACCCAGAACATACCCAGCACATACCCAGCACATACCCAGAATGTAACCCGGCTAGTTTACGGCAAATGTTAGAATAAACTTGCTCTACTGTAGGAGATACCGGAACCCCATACGGGGGCCTATATCGGGAAGCAGGTGTCCCTGGACTTGAAATCAATGTGGTTCGCTCGCGAGACCCCCCCTGCTACATTACTGTAATGTTTAAAATTAAATTAAACCTCCACGATAGCCTGTGAGAGGCGCGCAGTTAGAGTGACTGATTCAGCCTCTTACGCGTGTCTTTTACAGAAAGGCAGACCCCGTAGGACTCACACAGCAGGGACCCCTATCTGTTAATCCGATGGGCTTTATTATAGTCTGCCCGCAACATTTGTGCGGATTATGGGGAAATCTCGAAATCCATTTCGCGATTTGTTCGAATAACGGCTGCGGCATCTGTACTGTACATGCTTAAATGTTAATACAGATCTGTCTTTCAGTGGTAATATTTTTTTTATTATATTTATCCTATGGATAATTAAAAAGATTTTTTGTAAAGTAAAAGCACGGCTGCTGCACATGCCCTTGTGCGGCTACATCTTTTGCACATGCGTCAGATACACACACTGCACAGTACACTTCAGGGCTTCACCCTCAGGATGTTCCCTGGACATCCACTGCGGGTCTAGTGCCCCCGCAGCAGTCCTTGCTCTTCCCTGACTCCCTAATAGAGTAAAGGTATGGTATCACTACTCACTCCCCCTAGGGGAGGAGACGTAAGTGCCCAGCCAATATGCACTTCTGAGTGGTACCTGCTCTCTCAGTGGTAGAGACAACTGACTAAATTTAGCAGTGGCAGCTCTTTAAGTACAATGGAAGAAGGTAGCAGGTCTGAGCCCAGGATTGGACAAACACAGGCCCTGATCCGCCACCTCCCCTGTCACTCAAAAAGGCTGCTAATAGTGGGAAAAACCCATGATAATCCCTGGCAATCTGTTCTTACCAGGACTTACTGCGCCAGGGAGGGCAGACTGGTAGCCAGAAACCAGGCCTGGCTACAACTTATAAAGGTGCCACCATGACCTCCCTTGTATCCACGCACCCCTTAAACTACCTGTGCAATAAATAGCTTCTATGCTGCCCATGATGACAATAACTACCTGCTGTACGAGCAATGCCGTTCCCTGCTGCCGCAACCAAATATCTTTCTATAAGCTTCTCCTCTTTATTTCTGTAACGCTCACTGTCCTTTGCATGAAATAACTACAACTCAACTCTCTTGTCCCATGTACCACGAACCCACCAATTGGATTGAGGTTGTTCCCAGGGTCTAGACTGCCCACTGCAATCTCTACATCTGTAACTCCAAACCTGCAACTGTGGGAGAAGAAAAAGGGTAGAGCACTGGCCCACACTACCCTTCAGGGACATTAGATTAATATAAGTATCCAGGTGCACGAATATATATTGCACTCCTCTGTGAACTCCTATGCTATATATATATTTGTGGTTCATTTTGGGGGTTCATAGAGCTTGTTAGGGTCCAGTATGTTTTACAATTCTTGTCAGCTGTCATGGCTGATTGGAGGGTGCAACCTCCTTCTAATTAATTTAGCTCACCCCCTCCCACATTTAAATGGTTATTGGGCTCACTCCATAGCATCTTCCACTCAGGGAACTTGCCTGCTTGCAGTTTGGCTGTGACATCTCTAATACAGAGTGCTTTTCCTGGTTATGTACAGTTAATAAAAGTTCAGTCAGACTTAGAACTTTGCAACTAATATTGACAGATTTACATATAAATCATTCTTCTGTTATTACACAGGTTATTAGAATTTATATTAGCGTTAGGACCCCTGATATGTGGTTCTGCCGTGGCGTTGGCTCAGGGGCTTACAACAATTTTGGCCAAAAATGTCAAACTAAAAGACCATTTTACTTATTAGATATTTATACATATATATTTAGCACTGTACTGTGTATGAGTTTCACTGGAAGTGCTAAAAACTGAGCTTTGTCTGTGTTTTATGTTCTGTCTCTGGTTTTAAACAATTAGATTAATATAAGTATCCAGGTGCAAGAATACTGTACTAACAAAACATCCCAATATGGGCCGGTTATTTTGTACCTGGTACCCCTTGAAAAAAAGTGCTATGCCCGCATGGCAGCGTATTGTTAACATGATCTAGTTTTCCCTGCTCCACACCCATGCAAATCCTACAGCTCAATTTTGGCACACAAAAAAAAACCACATTAAGTTCAATTGTCACAAACCCCGCATGTTGTACCGCGCCTGAATCACATTAGAAATAATCCCCAGAGATTTCATTCAACCTGTTTGTTCTTTTATTTATTATGTGTATTATGGTATCTATCTATCTATCTTATCTATTCTATCTATCTATCTCATAACATCTATCTATCTATCTATCTATCTATCTACGTGAGTATTTGTATCATGTATCTATGTATCTATGTATCTTCGTATCATCGATCTATCGTATCTATCGTATCTATCGTATCTCTATCGTATCTATCATCGTATCTATCCAAGACACCTATATCTAATTGGTTGCTTGGTGATGTTTGCATGGCTGTGCCCTGTGGCTTCAATCGCTGTTACATTTGCATAATGTAGCACCCAGGCTACCGCCTACATATGACTTAAAATTTCATTAAACCCACCCCATGATTTGATTATTAAAGATAGGAATCACACAGTAGGGCCGGTGAATGGCCACACTGAATAACACTGATGCATGATAACATCTGCATACTTAAACTTTTAAATCATAAGGGAACAGGCTCTTAGGTCAGTCTGGCATCACTCAGTTTGCCATGCTTCAGAAATTGCCTTTATTGCTTAAACATCAAACCACACATCTCACCATGAATAGAACTAACTATTTTGTGCACAACACTTCTAAATTTAGCCCTCTTTCCCCCTGACTAAAGAGACTACGCGTTGCTGATAACCTGTCTGGCATTCAGGGACCTGATCCTCCGCCACTGGGAGCCTGGGGTGATCATGTTCTTCATTGACGCAGTGCCTCCACCTGAGAGAGATCCTATGTATATGTATTTGTTTTACTCTTTGCCCAGACAATACTTGAAAACGAGAGGTAACTATCAATGTATTACTTCCTGTAAAATATTTTATAAATAAAGAAATAATAACGCAGTAGGATAAGTCTCACAACGAACCCGCCTCGGTAACAGATAAGAATACACCACACAGTATGGGCTAACTTATATTTACTGGCATATAACTGATAACGTTTGGTAATAACAAGGCTATACAAGGCCCGCACCCACACAGTACCCCACAGTGTAAGCCCACCACCTGAGAGGTTCTCCCAAGTACTAAGGTGCCCTGGTCACTGAACCACCCTTGATGTCACAGAAGCAAGGCCAGCCCAAAGTGTGTGGTACGCTCCCACAGTGTGTATGGCCATTGGTGCACGTTGTGAAGATACCTTCCTTGTCTTAGTCAAACCAGGCCGCCTTGGCTAAGGTACGCCGGACCGGCCGAATGTGTCGCACGCGACGCGCCAGATCCTCAGGTGTCCAGTCCACCTCTGAGGGGGCCCTTGTTGGAGTGTGTCCCTTTTAAGAGTCTCATAGTCTCTGATAAGGTGTGTATGCCTGGGTCATATCTAGTGAGTGTAACTTCACATCAGCACTACTGGGATGAGAAGTGTCCCTAAGCTATGGGCCTTTCCCTACAGCAGCCACAACATGATGGAGAAAGTCGGGGGCCTAGCTGGGGCATGTGAGAGATCTGGCCTAAATCTCAGGGCCACTGGCACCTGTAGTCCTACCTGTCTTATTGGCATCCTGCTCTGACTGGCATAGTCTCCTGAGCATGCCGGTTGTATCTATTTGCCTGCATGCATCTAGGAGCTCCTATTGGCTGTCGGGCCCCACGTGTGAAGCAGCCCATGGATCCGCTGGGGACTGTAGTACAGTGGCGAGCCTCCAAACGGCAACTACTGACCTAGCACTGCGCCATGGTGAGGCTCCAATGCACATGCGCCCTTAACAAAGATTGGCCACACATGTAGTGCTGTGAAACTTGCCCCAGCTCCCGATTACAGCCGTTTAGCCCTCTGTGCCCACCCGGGTCCCTCCGCAGTCTCCCCCCGTTCCGGTACACAGCAGGAGGTAGTTTAGAACGGGTTCGGTGCTACATAAACATAGAATTTAATTTGAGCAAATTGCCCCCTATCCTGCTTTGTACTGTTGAAGTGTACAACATGTAACCACATGACAAGTTGGAAGTGGGGATGTAGTAACAGAGAACAGAAAGGGGGCTGATCTGGTTAGCAAGCTGAACTAGGAGGCAGTAATAGTAACTGGCTGAGCCTTTCTCCCTGTGTTATTGCAAATCACAGGAGTGCTCCTTAAAAACATAAACAATGTCATCTAATGTGCCCTCTACAAATACCTTTAGCTTTCAAATGCCCGAAGAGCCCTCATGAATAAATGTATGCCAGACAGAACTTGTATTTGCCACAAGTGCTCCAATGCTTGGGGCTGAATGACTATGATGATGAAACTAGAGGTAACCATATATACAGCATGGCGGCAACTATATAGATCATATATGACGATAGAAATATATATAATTATATATATCGGTATAGATACTATAATATATATATATATAATATATATATATATATACAGTATAGATATATACTATAAACCCGCAACATCACCTATCACATATATTATATAAGGCTACCCCGTGTAAGGACACTCACTTTAAGTACAATCGCGAGTAAGACATATCACCCAATCGGCAAACGGCAGTCACGGCATGCGCCTGTCCCCACGTCTGAACGCAAATACGGCTCCCTAACTGTACCGAAGCTGTGCGCCAAGCGGGGAAGAGGGGGGAAAGGAGAACTATAGAGCCTGTTACAAATACGTTATTTACATCAGTTAATGCACGGTATATAATGATTGCAGTACAGTACATGCATCGATAAGTGGGAAGAAAAAAAAGGTAGTTGCTTCACTTTGTTTAAGTACATTTTCGCTTTGAAACCTCATCCCCCTAATCTCCCACCACCCCTACCCCTTACATGCTCCGGGTTTCCATTCGCGTACGTTAATACGGGGTATGCCTGTATATCATGCTGTTGTACGGAGTCAGCCTTGCTTCGCGTAACTGTGGAAACATGTGGGTTGGGGATGAGAGGAAAATCTGGAGTGGGTTCCAAGATCCTATGCAATGATCCAGAGAGGTAAGCATGGGGTGAACGTTGGCTCTACACTTTCAAAGTTGAATTTGTTCTCCAAGGTACTATTAAATAAACTGTGATAAGGAGTTGTTTCTGCCAGATTTGAATAGGTATTCATTTAGCACCTTATGATTTCCCCAACCATGTTTTTTTGTCCATGATTCTGTTACGGGTTGCATTTTAAGGGAAGACCAGCCCTTTTTTTTGGCAAGAGAGGGAGAGGGACGGGTGGAACGGCGCCAACGAGAACCGCGTGCTGTGATTCCTGGGAAAGTTATAGGCGCGTGTGGGGGACGGGGGGTCAGCGAGGAGAGAGAAAGGAAGACCGGAAGGAAGAAAGAGGGGGAAACAGAGAGAGAGGATCGGCCGGGACAAAGAAAGAGAGGAGGAGAGGTGCGGGGGGTCAGGGGCCGGAGAGAAGAGGGAGAGCGAGAGAAAAAGAAAAGAAAAGAAGCCGTGGAGGAGGACGAGCTAGATAGAGGGACCAGGACAGAGAAGAAAGGGGGGCGCAAAAGTGGAGAGGATAGGGGAGAGATGACGAGGAAAGGGAAGGGAGAGAGCGAAGAAGGGAGAAGAGAAAAGAGAAGGGCCGAGAGAAAAGCGCAGGAAAGAAAAGGCGAACGAAGAGAGGGACGTAACGAAAGGATGAGCTGACGATATGGGTGGCGTGGAATGAGAGAGGTGAGTAATGACTGGGAGCGAGGGCAGGACAAAAGAGAAGGGAAGAGATTCCGGGACGGAAGGAATAGCAGAGATGGACGCCGGGATACAGGATTAAGTAACAGTAAAGGAGAAGGGCGGTGGAAGAAGGGTAAACCGGAGTAAAGAGGAGGCATGAATTTTGCGGAGAGTGGTAGCCAGTTTAGTCAGTGCAATGCAGACGATAGCGGCAGACAAAGTTGAAGTCACAAGTCTCTTATATGAATTGGCGAGAGCAGAACTGGAAACAGAGTCCCGAAATTAAGGGCCATGAAGAGAGTGACTAAAACACTCAATCTAAAGGCGAGAGCTGAGAGAGATCTAAGACGAAGGGACTGGTAAGAATTGAGACGGCAAGAGAAAGACTTCAACAGTGAGGAAAGGAAAGAGGACTAGACCAACGGAATAATGAGCAAGATCCATCATAGGAGAGAAGAAATATACGAAAATGAGGGACAGGAACAAATAAAGAGGGGCGGGGCAAAAGCCACAGAGAAAATTATGGAGTGATAGGAAGACGGTTTTTTTTTCCATTATCTCCTCACTCACTATTATTCTTTTTTTTGATAAATCCTCCTACGGAGCTAGAGACAGACGGGGGTTGGTAGTCGTACACGCCGCGTCAAAACCTGTGAAAACACTGAGAGATGAAAACAATGAGAGAATCCAGATTAGTACTATCCATACAGAGAATATTGGTCGCAGCCCAAAGACTGAGAGCAGAGAGGAGCCTAGATAAGCCAGGAGAAACGTCACAATTAGAAACCAGAGGAGGCGACAGGAAGAGCCTACAGGCCGAGACATGCAGATGGTGCAGCGCCATAGACAGGCCAGGTGAATCCTTGTTGGGTAACCTGAGCGATGTCCGTGCAGTGTGCGGGAGGCGACGGCGCCTGAGCCGTCCGATGGACGGGAAGAGAAAGAGAAGAGTGTGCAGATCACTGAGCGCGCTCCGTACTCGTGTACCTGATTGCAGTGATGGTGAAATTCTATGCAAAGGAAGCAAACTCGCAAAATTTCCGACGGTATGGCCACAGCAGTGAGCCGATAGGTGCCTTAAAGTGCGGGGTGCTGCCTCCCTGGCGAGGCGGTAGGGCAAAGTGTAGGTTCTTTAGTAGAGGGTGTTCTGATTCCGGGCGAGCCGCAGAGTTATTGCAGCACCTTGGGAAAAGAGAGAGGCGCATGCGAAAGGGAGAAGGCCAAACAGTGGCAATTTTATGCCCCGCCATAGATAATGTCGCCCTGGTAATGACTATGGAGCAGAGGGAGACAGACATGATTTCACATTGCAGACGTTGAGAGCGGGTTTGGGGACATTAGCATGGGTTGAGGCAAACGAACTATGTGATTTCTTTTTTTTTTAATTTCATATGGATATGATTGAAGATCGTATTAGACACGAGACTTAAACTATGGCCCTGTATCGAATGCCGCACCCAGATAACTGCCGGCTAGTTTACGGCAAATGTTAGAATAAACGTTGCCTCTACTGTAGGAGATACCGGCACCCCATACCGGGGGCCTCTATCTCGGGAAGCAGGGTGTCCCTGGACTTGAAATCAATGTGGTTCAGCTCCGGAGACCCCCTGCTACATTACTGTAATGTTTAAAATTAAATTAAACCTCCACGATAGCCTGTGAGAGGCGCGCAGTTAGAGTGACTGATTCAGCCTCTTACTGCGTGTCTTTTACAGAAAGGCAGACCCCGGTAGGACTCACACAGCAGGGACCCCTATCTGTTAATCCGATGGGCTATTATAGTCTGCCCGGCAACATTTGTGCGGATTATGGGGAAATCTCGAAATCCATTTCGCGATTTGTTCGAATAACGGCTGCGGCATCTGTACTGTACATGCTTAAATGTTAATACAGATCTGTCTTTCAGTGGTAATTTTTTTTTATTATATTTATCCTATGAGATAATTAAAAAGATTTTTTGTAAAAGCACCGGCTGCTGCACATGCCCTTGCTGCGGCTACATCTTTTGCACATGCGTCAGATCACACACTGCACAGTACACTTCAGGGCTTCACCCTCAGGATGTTCCCTGGACATCCACTGCGGGTCTAGTGCCCCCGCAGCAGTCCTTGCTCTTCCCTGACTCCCTAATAGAGTAAAAGGTATGGTATCACTACTCACTCCCCTAGGGGAGGAGACAGTAAGTGCCCAGCCAATATGCACTTCTGAGTGAGTACCTGTCTCTCTCAGTGGTAGAGACAACTGACTAAATTTAGCAGTGCAGCTCTTTAAGTACAATGGAAGAAGGTAGCAGGTCTGAGCCCAGGATTGGACAAACACAGGCCTGATCCCGCCACCTCCCCTGTCACTCAAAAAGGCTGCTAAGAGTGGGAAAAACCCATGATAATCCCTGGCAAGTCTGTTCTTACCAGGACTTACTGCCAGGGAGGGCAGACTGGTAGCCAGAAACCAGGCCTGGCTACACTTATAAAGGTGCCACCATGACTCCCTTGTATCCACGCACCCCTTAAACTACCTGTGCAATAAATAGCTTCTATGCTGCCCATGATGACAATAAACTACCTGCTGTACTGAGCAATGCCCGTTCTCCTGCTGCCGCAACCAAATATCTTTCTATAAGCTTCTCCTCTTATTTCTGTAACGCTCACTGTCCTTGCCATGAAATAACTACAACTCAACTCTCTGTTCCCATGTACCACCTGGAACCACCAATTGGATTGAGGTTGTTCCCAGGGTCTAGACTGCCCACTGCAATCTCTACATCTGTAACTCCAAACCTGCACTGTGGAGAGAAAAATGGGTAGAGCACTGGCACACTACCCTTCAGGGACAATTAGATTAATATAAGTATCCAGGTGCAAGAATATATATTGCACTCCTCTGTGACACTCATATGCTTATATATATATATTGTGGTCATTTTGGGGGTTCAATAGGAGCTTGTTAGGTGTCCAGTATCCAGCGGATCCAGGGCTGCTTAAAGTGGGGCCCGACAGCCAATAGGGCTCCTAGATGCATGGCAGGCAAATAGATACAAAACTGGCATGCTCAGGAGACTATGCCAGTCATGAGCAGGATGCCAATAAGACAGGTAGGACTTAGGTGCCAAGTGGCCCTGAGATTAGGCCAGATCTCTCCAAATGCCCCAGCTAGCCCCGACTCCCATCAGGTTGTGGTGCTGTAGGGAAAGGCCCATAGCTAGGGACACTCTCACAGTAGTGTGTGATAGTGAAGTTACCACTCACTAGATATGACCCAGGCATACACACCTTATCAGAGACTATTAAAAGGGACACACTCCAACAAGGGCCCCTCAGAGGTGGACGGACACCTGAGGATTGCGCGTCGAGTGCGACACATTCGGCCCCGGCGTACCTTAGCCAAGGAGGCGCATGGTTTGGACTAAGACAAGGAAGGTATCTTCACAACGGACACCCAATGGGCCATACCACATGTGGGAGCGTACCCACACCTTTGGGCTGGCCTTGCTTCTGTGAACATCAAGGGTGGTTCAGTGACCAGGGCACCTTAGTACTTTGGGAGAACCTCTCAGGGGTGGGCTTACACTGTGGGGTACTGTGTGGTGCGGCCTTGTATAGCCTTGTTATTACCAAACGTTATCAGTTTATAGGCAAGTAAATATAATTAGCCCATACTGGTGGTGTATTCTATTCTGTTACGCGCGGGTTCGGTTGTGTGAGACGTTATCCTACTGGGTTATTATTTCTTTATAATATTTTTACAGGAAGTAATACATTGAGAGTACCTCTCGTTTTCAAGTATTGTCTGGGCAAAGAGTAAACAATATATACATAGGATCTCTCTCAGGTGGAAGGCACTCGTACAAGAACATGATAACCCCCAGGCTCCCAGTGGAGGAGGATCAGGTCTCCCTGAATGCCAGAAGGTTATCAGCACGCGTAGTCTCTAGTCAGGGGGAAAGAGGGCTAAATTAGAAGTGTTTGCACAAAAATAGTTAGTTCTATTCATGGTGAGATGGTGTGTGATGTTTAAGCAATAAAGGCAATTTCTGAAAGTGGCAAACTGAGTGATGCCAGACAGTGACCTAAGATGCTGTTCCCTTATTGATTTAAAAGTTTACAGTATGCAGATGTTATCTGCATCAGTGTTATTCAGTGTGGCCATAACCAGGCCTACTGTGTGATTCCTATCTTTATCAATAATAACATGGGGTGGGTTTATATGAATGTTAAGTCATATGTAGGCGGTTAGCCTGGGTGCTACATTATGCAAATGTAACAGCATGATTGAAGCACAGGGCACCAGCCATGCAAAGCAACCAACAACCAATTAGATATAGGTGTCTTGGATAGATACGATAGATAAGATTAGATAGATAAGATACGATAGATACGATAGATACGAGATACGATAGATACGAAGTACATAGATACATAGATACATAATACATACATAGATGATAGCTAGATAGATAGATAGATAGATAGATAGATTAGATAGATAGATAGATAGATAGATAGATAGATAGATACACATACATACACATAATAAAAAAAGAACAAACAGGTTGAATGAAATCTCTGGGGATATTTCTAATGTGATTCAAGGCCGGGTACAACATGCGGGTTGTTGTGTGACAATTGTCGTAATGTGGTTTTTTTTGTGTGCCAAATTTGAGCTGTAGGAATTTGCATGGGTGTGGAGAAGGGAAACTAGGATCCTGTTAACAATACACTGGCCTGCGGCATAGCATTTTTTTCAGGGGTACAGGTACAAAATACGGCCCATAGTTGGGGATGTTTTGTTAGTACAGTATTCTTGCACCTGGATTACTTTATTAACTATAATTGTTTAAAACCAAGAGACAGAAATTAAAACACAGACAAAGCTCAGTTTTAGCACTTCCAGTGAAACTCCTACACGTACAGTGCCTAAATATATATGTATAAATATCTAATAAGTAAAATGTTCTTTTAGTTGCACATTTTGGCCAAAATTGTTGTAAGCCCCTGAGCCAACGCCACGGCAGACCACATATCAGGGGTCCCTAACGCTAATATAAATTCTTAATAACCTGTGTAATAAGGAAGATAGGATTATAGTATAAATCTGTCAATATTAGTTGCAAAGTTCTAAGTCTGACTGAAGCTTTTATTAACCTGTACATAACCAGGAAAAGCACTCTGTATTAGAGATGTCACAGCCAAACTGCAAGCAGGCAAGTTCCCTGAGTGGAAGAGTGCTGATGGAGTGAGCCCATAACCATTTAAATGTGGGAGGGGGTGAGCTTAAATTAGAAGGAGGTTGCACCCTCCAATCAGCCATGACTAGCTGACAAGAATTGTTAAAACATACTGGACACCTAACAAGCTCTATTGAACCCCCAAAATGACCAAATATATATATATAAGCTATGCG
>WSYH01015170.1:0-14632 GCA_036426205.1 Ascaphus truei
GAGAGAGAGAGTGAGGTCTGAGAGAGAGAGTGAGGTCTGAGAGAGAGAGTGAGGTATGAGAGAGAGAGAGCGAGGTCTGAGAGAGAGAGAGTGAGGTCTGAGAGAGTGAGGTCTGAGAGAGAGAGTGAGGTTTGAGAGAGAGAGTAAGGTCTGAGAGAGAGAGTAAGGTCTGAGAGAGAGAGTAAGGTCTGAGAGAGTAAGGTCCGAGAGAGATAGTGAGGTCAGAGAGAGAGAGATTGAGAGTGTGTTAGTGTCTGAGAGAGACACCCACTGCAACTGTTAAGTATGTATATACACCTTTTGTTTTTACTTTGGGCGCCGCGGAAAAATCCTGATCGCCTTGGGGAGCCTTGAAAAAATTCTGATTGCTTTGGGGAGCCTTGAACCGAAAAAGTTTGGGAACCATTGCATTAACGTATAAATACACCATCCATTTTGTGGATTCACTGCACATTGAATACACATCGACTAAACATCGAATATACATTCTTGTGTTTGTATTTCTATCTACTCGCAGCAATGCCTGTTAAAAAGTTTTCAAAGGATCTCAGCATGAGAATTAAAGAGATGTAAACGAGCGGACAACAAATTGCAGATATCCAACGCTAGTTAGGTGCTTCTGGCCTCGTTGTACCAGCAGCCACCATGAGCTATCATGCACACGGAAAGACCAAAAACGCACGAGGACATCAACGCTAACTAACGCGTAAGTATATTATTAAAGAAAGAGTTTGGTGCAAATAGCGCTAGAAGCTAACTAAACAATGTGTGGACAAATGACACACAATATCCTTATACAAATGAATAACGGCTGCCGAGCAACACTGACCCAACACAGTCAGGATAAACCACAGAAAAAACAATACGAGCCGGCGCCTTAAAAGTCCAATGACAGTCATTTGTGAAGTCCAAATGAGATGAACAAATGGTACTAAAGTTCTTGGACTTCCGAGTCAGATGATGGATCCACAGCTGGATGTTCTCCGTGTGACATGTGGAATCAAACAAAGAGACAAATCATAGGTCAAACTGCTACTAGAACTGACATAAAACCCATACAAAACAATTAACAGACAAACAAGCCTAGATAAAGAGAGCTTATTTAATAAAACAGATAAAACAATATAAAACAAATGGAGGACAGGAACAAGCAACTGGTCCGGTGGGTTAAAACCGGACTCCTACTCACGAGAAAGTAGGAGTAATTGCGCATGGATGGACACTCAAAGGGAGGTGACAGCTTGTCCTACGGTGGCGTCTGGTTAATGCTAACTGCACTCCGACACTGTCGCAAACTCCTAAGGCGGATTCTCTGTTCCCCCTAAAGAAGTGTCGCGCAGGCGCACGAAAGGCGTAGGGTCGTAGCTCAAGAGCTTTTTAGATATGGACTGACGCAAGCAACGTGGGAATGTGCAATGTATGGAAGGACCGGAAAGGGGTTCTTTCCTCCGGGGCCCACCCCCAACGACGGAGAATCCGCCTTAGGAGTGTGCGACAGCGTCGGAGTACAGTTAGCATCAACCAGACGCCAGCGGAGGACAAGCTGTCACCTCTCTTTGAGTGTCCATCCATGCGCAATTACTCCTATTTTCTCATGAGTAGGAGTCCGGTTTTAACCCACCGGACCAGTTGCTTGTTCCTGTCTACCATTTGTTTTATATTGTTTTATCTGTTTTATTAAATTAGCTCCCTTTATCTAGCCTTGTTTGTCTGTTAATTGTTTTGTATGTGTTGTATGTCAGTTCTAGTAGCAGTTTGCACTATGATTTGTCTCTTTGTTTGATTCCACATGTCACATGGAGAACATCCAGCTGTGGATCCATCATCTCTCGGAAGTCCAAGAACTTTAGTACCATTTGTTCATCTCATTTGGACTTCTCCAAAGACTGTCATTGGACTTTTAAGGCACTGTGCGTAAGTATATTATACTGTCTATATATCTATAATTGTTTATATTGCTGCATATTTATATAACTATTTATTATTGATCTATCTATTATTGTTTATATCGCTATATATTTATAAAACTATAAAACACAGTATATCTATTTATTATTGTTTATATCGCTGTATATTTATAAAACAATAAAACACAGTATATCTATCTATTATTGTGTATATAGCACTGTATATTTATAAAACTATAAAACACAGTATATCTATCTATTATTGTGTATATAGCGCTGTATATTTATAAAACTATAAAACACAGTATATCAATCTATTATTGTGTATATACTGAAGCGCTGTATATTTCTAAAACTATAAAACACAGTATATCTATCTATTATTGTGTACTGTAAATTATGTGCTGTACTTGTGGCCTACTGCACTGTAACTTACAGGATTGTTGTTTTTCTTTACACTGTAGGGAGACAACTCTTCTGGTCGACAAAATAAGTGAAGAGAATGATGAGAAGAGTGCCTTAAGGGTCAAAAATACTCTGCTGAAAAATCACTATCTCACTGTATCCGAGACCAGCATAAAGAAGATGAGACACAGAATTGGATGGAAATATGGACGTGTGAGGTTAGTACTGGACAGTACAGGAGGTTAAAGTGTTGTTTTTGAAACTGTATTGTACCTCTAAAATTATTCCTTGTCAGTACAGAGCGTACCCTATGATAAGGGACGTCAACAAGATCAAGAGAGTGGTCCAGGCCCAGGCATGGGTCGACAGTGGAGAAACTTTTCATGTTTGCATCTTCACTGACGTGCATTCCACAAAAAAGGTCGCATATTTATGAAGCCGCGTCCAAAACACCCAGTGAAGATGCATGTGTGGGGTGCCATCTCTAGGCGTGGACCAGGATGCATTGTCATCTTTGAAGGTAAAATAAGTCACACGCTTTTGCCTTAAGCATTGTACTGTACTAGTGTGCAGTATTTTGAGCACTTTTCTTTTCTTGTTATAGGAATCATGAATAAATCTTTTTTCCAAGAGCAAACGGTGCCTGAGATTGTGGAATACATCACACGTGAGTTTCCAGATTGTCACCGTTTCTATCAGTACAACGATCCGAAGCACACCGCATCAACAGCGCATATTCTTGAGCGCGGTATCAACTGGGTGAAGACGCCAGCGGAGTAAGTGCGGTAACCGTGTCTCATTTTTTCCCACTGTTTACTGTGTATCTCTTTAACTAATTCTCCTTTTTTTCCCCCTCCAATGACAGATCGCCAGACTTCAATCCAATCAAAATGGTCAGGCATCAGCTGAAGGATAATATCCGAAAAGTCGTGAAACCCTCCAAAAAGGATGAGTTGGTGCAAGGCATAATTAGTTTTTGGAACGATGTACTCACTGTGGAACGATGTAATAAATATATTGACCATATTGTGACTGTGTTGCCCATTGTGATAGAGCGTAATGGACAAGCATCAGGAAGGTAGTATGGTACAGTACTGTTCTGTAGTATGGTAAGTACAGACACACCAATCACAGTATGATACAGGTAAGTATGGCACAGATTGTTTTACAGCATGCACCTAACTGCACAATTTTTTTCTTTCCTGAGAGAGCAGTACTACCCATCTGATTACAAAGTATTTAACAGTAGTTATAGTATACAGTAGTTTCAGTATTGACTAGTTTGACAGTACTAACTGCATACTGTAGTCCAATATGGAGTAGCTACAGTATACAATACACAATACCATAATATGCACATAACTGCACTACTTTTTTCTTTTCTTATCTTTTCAGAGAAAAAAGGATGGAAAGGGGGAGGGGGGTATCATGTGTACATTGTGTGAACTGTGTGTACAGTAAAGTGTATCTAAACTGCAGTCATGATTTACACAAAACCTCCCCTCTCTCAATGAACTACTGTACACAGAATGAGGAAGAAGATAAAGATGGAAAAATGTATATTAATTATATATATATATATATTATATATATATATATATATATATATTATATATTATTAATATTATTATCAATGTGCATTATTCATGATTATCCGCCGGCCCTCAATTTTCAACTGACAGAAGAACTAAATAAAGACTGCATTTTGTATTATTCATGATTATTTGTATATTTGTATTTTTTGTTCCTGATAAAATAAAATAAATATTTCTTTACATTCATGATAATCATAATCATTGACCTCCCCCCCTACACCAAAGAAAAAGAAAGAATGACAAAAATTGGTAACTTACTGCGTCAATCAGATTATGTTTTTTTTAACTCTCAATTTCACAGTGCTGTGCTAATCAGATTTACATATCAAATTTGAGAAGGGATTATCATAAGCGTTACCGTAAACAAAGCCTCAAAGGGTTGGGGGGTGGATGGGCGAGTCATATGGATGGTGAATAATAGGTGTCGAAGTGAAATGGTGAAGTTATACACGAATGCGCAGTAATAATAAACTACAACTTCCTTCCCAAAGAGGATTACACGGAGGTGCAGAGACGTGACTCAAAGCCAACAATAGGAAAATTAATGAATGGTCTAAGAGAGGTGTCGATAAGAGGTTGAAATCCTTGAGCGAGCCTTGTGTGTGTGTGCGGGGGGGGGGGGTAAAGCTGCTTTAAGGATATCCCTGAACAGTTCAAAGAAATATTTTCATAATGATTTGACCCCCCAAACCCCCAAATGCATAAAAATCACACAAATCATGTGCAGTAAAACGTACTGTGTCACAGTCAAAAGCTACAGCACCGATTGAATATCGTAATATCAAGATGGTTTAGGCAGGAACATGTTGCAAAAATAATAATAAAAATGACGAGAAAAAAAAACGTTTTTTTTTTTTGGTCACTCTTGAACTTTTTTTCCCCCAATGAGCATTAATAATCAACACAAAAGAATACAGTAAATCAAACCAGGCTCTGCACTGCACTGAACATTATACACGCAGGAATGTGATGACAGGAAAGTTATTGAAGCCAGAAACCATCCGTTCAAAGGAATGGCGTGGGAGAGGTGTACTGTAGATAAGAAGTTGAAATACTGCAGTGCAGTACATTATCCTGTGTGTGTGCGGGGGCGAGCGAAGGAAAAGAGCTATACTGTATACTGTACGCCAAAATGTGATACTGTTACAGTACACGCCTATGCGTTTCAACAATGTTCAAATGAGACATACAGTACAGAACATGCATGTATAAATATGCAAATTTACAATTACTGCGCGCGCACACACAGACTGTGTACTGATGTAGGTTGAACTGCTACAGTATTAGACTTTAAAGACAACAGCTCGCGAACGCCCACCTGAGTTTTAAGACGGTATTGCAGTATTGCAGACAGCGCTAATAATAAATAAATTATTATTTTCCAAGGCAAGTGATCAGATACTGGTGGCTACATCTGTACATTTATCAAAAGCTGTTTTTATAATATCATCATCATGTTCACTTTCTATGAATTTCTTTTTTAATACTTCTGATTGTTGCAATAAGTCTTCATTTATAGTACTGTAATGTTTTATTCTACGGAACTTAACAAATGGTACATTTTTTACCAATTGGGGGTGATGACAGCTGTATTTTTTTATATAAATATTACTTCTTGAACTTAGTCTTGAAAAATGTTTTTTAGAATGACCGTCTTCTATATAAATTAACAAATCTAAAAAGTCTATCTCTACCCTACTCCATTTATGAGTGAAACTTAGATTAAAATCATTAATATTAATAAAATCAAAAAATGTATTAAGATTCTCCTCATTCCCCTTCCAGATAAAAAAAGACAGCAGCTATATATCTGTGCCAGGAGACCAGATCTGTGCCCAGTGGGTTGTGGTTCCATATTTGTTTGTTTTCCCACACTCCCATAAAAATATTTGCGTAACTGGATGCGAACCTGGTCCCCATGGCAGTCCCACATTTTAGTAAATACAATTTGTCATCTACTCATTACTCTACATTGCCATAGCACAAAAAAAGCCAATACACCAATTAATTGGCACAGTACCACACCATAGCCCTGAGGGCATGGACTTTCACTATGTCAATCAATTGGCAAACTGCATAAAAATAAATACATGCATTAAATAAAAAAGACATTACTGTACATTTGAATTAATAAAAATGCCAATGTAGTACCAACCTAAAAAAGCCTGCAAATAAAAAACAAGCACCAAACAACATTGTGTGAGGATCCGTGAAACTCACCACCCTCGGCGCACCTCCTACCTGCCTCGCTCTGTGATTGGGTGCTCCCTCTCTCTGTAGTGCACTACTGGATCCATCCTCCTCAAGCCGCCAGACTACGGTAACGCGCGCATCACGTGCAGACATAAATACAGAATCTCCTGGTTCAAATAGGAAAAAAACAAAGCAAAGCTTACAAAAATGAACTGGTAGAATCAAGGACCAAAAAAAATATTTTTAAAATAAAAAACATATACACGAAGAGTCCTGGCAGATCCACTAATGCGTTTCACGCACAGGGTGCTTTTTGTTGGTCCTTGATTCTACCAGTTAATTTTTGTAAGCTGTGCTTTGTTTTTTTCCTATTTTTTTTTCTATCTATTGAGCATGTGCCTGGATGCACGCTGTGCTGGAGAGCATCTCATGGATTCTCTCTTTCCTGCTCCTTGCTGACGGTGTAGTGGTTTCACCTGTGAGCACGGTTACGCGGTGCCAGCTGATTCGGCCCCCGGTCCCAGTCACTACGACGTCGCTGATACAGTGTTACAGCAGACGCAGACGGAACCTGAGGTGGAGCTGATTTGTGAGACCTGACAGTCTATGGAGGAAGATTATACCACATGCTTTACCTTCCTGAACATCTGGGAATACAGTCTGATACTGCTCCTCCCCCCTTCTCCCTCTTGCTCTCTTCATTTCTAATTGGCAACCGCTGCAACATGATGGTGCTATAACAGATTAGCCAGTTGCTTTTGAGCTTATTGCTTCAATACTATATATGCTATTATTGAATAGGGGATGTGAGGAGTGGTAACACATTCATGTGTTATTGTTATACTTTGTACAGGTTTTAGAAGGATCTCCAGCAACTATATACATCAATATATGTTTGTTCATTGAGCTCCGATTTTTTGAAAGGGCTGGTAACAGTCTTGGAAGATGTTTGGATATTGGTTGTAGTAAACAATATGATGCCAGCCATTTTTTAAAAAGAGGATGTGACATCATCAAGGGATTTAAAAAACTGGAAGTTGTCACATGGTTTACTAGAACCAACAGGATGACCGCCAATCCTATTGGTTCTAGTAAACTATTTGATTCCAGCCATTCTGTTTTTTTTTAATCATTTAAAGGGAAAGGAAGATGAGCCTTTCTGATTGGCTGGTTTCACTCATCAGAAAATTAAATATACCTGTCACATGGTTATCCCAGCCAATCAGATGGCTGGAAACCATTTATCATTCAAATGTGACATCACAGGCTGTACAAAAGCCTGTGCAGCCTCATTTGAAGGCACGGAGCTGAAGGAGCAACATCGCCCAATTGGATTGACAGATGAAATAGAGATGAAAGAAGAACCACAAGTAGATTGTAAGTACAGTTGAAGCTAAAGAAGAACCCAAAATTGATTACAAATTATAGATGAAGAAAAGAAAGAAGAAAAATAATTAAAGATTGTATCTGTGTACCGTGGCTATTGAGGAGCAATGCGTCATGGACCAGGAGTTGGTGATGCTGCTGTTGCGGATGTTGGTGTTGGTGTCGGTGGGTGAAGACTTAAAAAAGTAAGATAAAGATGGCTTGTATTTTATTTACTGTTGTATTTGTTATTTTTAGGTTGATATTTGCATTGGCATACTGTAACTTCTGTATTCCAATGTAAATGTTTTTTGTTGGTGCTTGTTTTTTTATTTGTAGGCTTTTTTTTAGGTTGGTACTGTATTTGAGTTTGTATTAATTAAAATGTGCAGTAATGTCTTTTTATTTGATGCATGTATTTTTTTTTGCAGGTTGTCAATTGATTGACAGAGTGACAGATCATGCCCACAGGCCACTGGTGTGGTACAGTAATGTGCCAATCAATTTGTTTATTGGCTTTTTTGTTTTATGGCAATGCAATGTGGTTTTTATGTGATGCATGTACTGTATTTTTTTTTTTTTGCAAGTTGCCCATTGCCTAGTACAGTGGCAGTTTGTGTGCCACCGTGCCAATCAATTGGTATTTTGGCATTTTTTTAATTAAAATTGAATGTGTTTTTAATTTGAGGCTTGTTTTGGTGATTGGCAGGTTTCATATTATCTAGCATGGTGGCAGCTCATGCCCACAGGGTATGGGTGTGCTACCATGCCAATCAATTAGTTTTTTTGGTGTTAAATTGAATGTGTTTTTAATTTGAGGCTTGTTTTGGTGATTGGCAGGTTGTATATTGTCTGGCATAGTGGCAGCTCACACAGGGCATGGGTGTGCCACTGTGCCAATCAATTGGTTTATTTGCATTTGTAATGGGTTTTTTTTCTATGTAATACTGTGTTTGTTTTATTTGGGGCCTGTTTTTTTTTTTTTTGGCTTGAACATTTATTGCTATAGTGGCAAAGCATGCCCATATAGATATGGGCATGATTTAACACTGTGTCAATCAATGGGTGGAGTGTAGGGGTAGTTGCCTGGGGAGAGTGGTTGGGCCTCCTGGGTGGGTATTGCAGGAGGGTGCGTTAACCCCTTAATTACTATAGTGGTTACTAACCGCTAAGGTGATTAAGGGGTTAGGGGCCATTAGTTTGTAATGACTGTGACAGCAGAGGACAAGAACGGTGATGGGGATGAGGACGCCCTTCATCCTTGCATGCTGGCAGTCTGGCAGGGGTAAGTGCAAGTTTTATTTACTTTATACTGTTGTTTATGTTTTATTTTAAATGAACAAATACACTATTATCCATATCTGTATAATAGTAATTTTGCCCATTACTATACTGTATGTGTTAGGGGGGTTGTTGGAGGTACAGGGGGTTTGTTGTGTATTGGTACAGTAGGTAGTAGGTATTTTAATGTTTATTGTGGGTAGAGGGATTGAGTAAAGGGGGTAATTGCCATAGGGGGAGTGTCCAGGCACCTGTTAGGGAGGAGGTAGAGTAACTGATTCAGCCTATCTCTTACTGCGCGTCTCTTATGGACAGGTAGATCCCGATAGGATTAACACAGCAGGGACCCCTGCTGTGTTAATCTGACTGGACATTTAGTCTGCAGCAGACCATTTTGAACCTCTATGCACTATTGTGCGTTTTTCAACACGAGAATTCATTAGATAACGGCCGCTGCATCTGTACTTCAAAATGGTATATCTCACAATCCGATTGGTTGTAGTACCATGTGTTGGCAGCCATTTTTTTAAGGATGGGATGTACCTCCCTTGAAGATAATATCACATCCATTAAAAAAAACAACCCTGTCACATGGTACAGTATCCAATCGGATTGGGCCTGTACCATCAGACACTCAAATGTCATGTCACAGGCCTTATATAAGGTCTGTCCCATCTCATTGGAGTTTAAGAAGCTGACAACATCCGCCTCTTGGATTACAATTAAAGAAGACAGAAGGAAAGATAAGAAAGATGAAAAGAACGAAGAAAGGAATGAAGACCTTACTTTGGCGATGTCTCTTCAATCATGATTTGATCACAGACTTCTTCGCATCGGCTGTTAAGGATCATTGCGTCGAGGGTCTAGAGTGGTCACATAGGACAGGGGTGAAGACATCAATTATAAGAAAAACATTGATTGCATTTTATTTAATTGTGTATTTTCTTTTAAGTTACCCATTGACTGCCAATGTGTTTATCTATGCCCATTTCAGGCTACAGATAAATATAGTGACAGGCAATTAATTTTTTGGCAAATACTTGTTTTTAATTAATTATGTTTTATATTTTTGCTTCTTGTTTATAGGTAATTGTTATGTATTTGTAGGGCTTGTTTCTATTTAATTGTTGTGTTTTTTAGGTGCTTTGTTTTTGTAATAGTTGTGTATTTATGGTGCAGGTTACCCATTGACTGCCATAGTGGCAAATCATGCCAATATTATATGGGTATGATGTACCACTGTTCTAATAAATGGGTAGTTGCCCCGGGTTGGGTGGTTAGGCCTCCTGGGTGGATAACAGGGAGGGGTTAACCCCTTAATTACTGTAGCGGTTACTAACCGCTAAGGTGATTAAGGGGTTAGTGGCCATTATTTTATTGTACTGTTGCTGCCCACGGATGACATGGACGATAATAAGGACAGCCTTCATCCTGGCAGGGGTAAGAAGAACTTTTATTTACTTTATGCTGGCTGGATATTTTTTTATTTTTAATAGGAAAATGAGCTATCATCCAGATTTGGATAATAGTAATTTTGCCCATTATTTTACAGTATGTGTTGAGGAGGGTTGTTGGGGGTAGAGGAGGTGGGTAGTAGGGTTGTTGCATTGTAATATTTCTTGGGGATAGAGGGAATGTGTGAAGGGGGTAGTTGCTCCAAGGGTTTATGGTTAGGCCTCTCGGGTGGGTAGCTGGAGTGGTTAACCCCTTCATTACCCCATGTGAAGGGGTTAACTCCTCCCGCTACTCTCCCGCAAGGCCTAAACACCCACCATAGGCTGAATACAACCTTCACCCACCCCCGAAAGAGTTTAGGAGGTAATCTGTGCTTTCTGAATAGAAAATTGCCAAATAGTTCAGGAAGTGCTCAAAAATCTTGATGCGTTTCTTATGAAAGTTTATAGAATAGGCCCCATTGTCTCATCTGTCCAAAATCCTTCATTGGTACAGTAGTTCAACTCAAACTGCAGTACTGGTGGAATTATGATTAGCATTGTCAATGAAGAACACCTGTCATTTGGTAATATTATGAATACAGATATTGTAGACATTTAAAATAAAATGCATTGTTACTAAACATATATAGCTATTATTATTATTATTATTATTATTATTATTATTATTATTATTATTATTATTATTATTATTATTATTATTATACAGTATATTAAACAATTCCTTAATGTGTTTCAGAATTTTTTTAATTTACTGTAATCCTATGTCTGTGGTTTTTTGTAGACTGGTACAGTACATTATAAATCACTAAAATTCTTGTATTGAAAGCCTAGAAACAAATGCCTGTGTTGTATTTTTGTACTAACTTAGGTAAATATTAACATAAACTATTTTTTCCTTAAAACATGTAAACAATGTGATAGGCCTGAACAATTGCATAGCTGGATAATTAGTAGAAATCTACATTTTTACTAAACTTCAACTTTGCATGGACCAAGACACAAATGAAAACTCTAACAAAGTAATAAAAATAGCCGACAAGGTTCAGTTTCGGAAATGAAAACAGAGGCAGTATTAGACACTTTAAGTTATCTTAATGGGAACTAATTCCATTTGACTTGCAAGACCAAAGCAAGATTACAGAGGCACAGCCCCATGGCGAGTTTTATGCTGGAGTTAAAAGCTAATATTTGAATAATTGTGTATGCTTACTCTAAAAAATTCAGACGAGAACCGAATGAATGGATTACAGTGTTACAAAAAACTTTGTACAGTTTCACTGCTGGACTCAATAAAGTACTATGTGCATACTATTCCAGTTATGGTCCTCTGCAATCATTCTGTTTGTAGTTTTTGTTAGAATCTACAGTATGTACATGAGAAAAAACAGAAGCTGTTAAATAAGAATGTAAAATGAAGAGTTTGGCAGGGCCACTTCCCCTGTGATTTAGCAAGAGAAGCATCTGATATTTTTACTTTCATAATTTTCAAACACTGATCTCCCCAGAAAAAAAGTTGAGAAGAAGGGAATAATGGAAAAAAAGGTTCAAAAAGCTCAAAGGATCAGTGTAAAAAGAAAAGTGAATTTATATTTCATTGTATCAATGTCATACCAACTACATTTATTACAGAGAAAGAGTAATAATTCACACATCATTTTTTATTAAAGAAAAATTCTGACCTCTTCTTTTTGTCTGTGAAAGTATTTGTCTGTAAAGGGAGGCAACGTAATAGCTGACTGCTCTTAGACTCACTACTGCTTAATTAACTGTCCAGTGAGAATTATTGAAATACTTATATAATTCTAATTTAGCACTCATTAAAATCAAGGATACAAATGCTGGACAATGAGAAGTTCAGAAAGGATTTGAAACGAAGAAGCTAGTACTGCAAAATCTAAGAGTTATGGAAGCCTACCAATTAACAGTATTAGAATAGACTTTTCATTTTAAACATCTTTGGCTCCAGCCTGAAACGATTTGACTAAAATCCTTGTTCTTCTTTTATACCCTTCTTTTTTGCAGTGAACCATTTAAAGTTTTTTTTAAACATTTTGCTAGTTCTGAGGCTCAGATCTACTGTGGTCTATTTTTGACTTAACGAAAGTCATTAAGTACTAACGGCTATCTTCAAAGGTCACTAATGTAGCAATAGGTGCTGTTTCCAGACACAAAGGTCATTGGATCAACTATATTGACTTTAAGTGCCAATGATATGCAAAGAGACCTTCCCCTTAACAACGCACATCTACAGCGCTCCATTGTAGGCAACAGTGAGAGGAAGAGAGAGAAATATGCTAATTTAAGTAATTTATATACACTTTGCATATCAAAATTAACAAATTTCCCAGGTATCTCAGATGTGTCTCCCCCACTCATTGTTGTCTTGTGAGACCAGGAATTTACACCCTTTTTTACCAGGATCATTCATTGAACAAAACAAGATAGTAAAACAAATTGTCATTTATTCCATAGAAACAGACGTAGACATAGTGGATTACAAAATACAGAAGAACACACACTTATTGGGGGTCTGGGCTACAAAACTAGACATTCCTAGGTAAAATAGAACAAAAAAAAGTGTTTAGGTTGACCGGGACTTGTCCCGAAATGTCCTGGAACTCAAATCGGCATGATGTTCGACACGCCACTGCTCTCTTTCTTACGGAGATGCCGAAATCCCTAGACCTGGAGTTAGTACCAAACATCGTGGAACGTTTTCGACTTGCAATCCCATCCGCGACCGCTACATTCTATTCTCAGAACTTGGCCCTGAAAAGTTGGACTTAGAAAATATTGTGACTTGAAATTTCTGAAGCCGGCTCGTTGCTATTTCTCCAAGAGCATCTTTTGATCGTTTCAAATGTACTGCTGCTGTTCTCGTGCTTAGAATCTCTCATCCAGATTGGCTGAGGGTTTCTTATAGTATTTCAAAGTTCATTCATGAAATACTCCAGCCAATCCAAGCGTGGGTAGAATCCTACAAGCCTAACAGAGTGCTGCCAGTATATCTAAGCCGGACAAGCGTGGATTTGTATTCTGACAAGGGCATACACCAAGCTGGCACATCTGCCACTTGCCAGGCAGAAGCCACCCACTGAGTTAGGCTCCACACACTCTGGGCTGGGGCAAATGGTGCTCCGATGACTTCCATTCATCCCAAGACGTGAGTACTTGAGCCCAACTCCGGTACCCAAATGGCTTTCGCACCTTGGCAACCACTGAGGCTTTCATGTCCTGGACCTGAGCAGACTTGATGGCACCAAGCTTTGTATTCACATGGTATCTCGGAACCGTGGACCTGGAAGTCCCCAACTCATATTCTGTGCACAAGCATTATATACTTTAAATATACCTGTTTAATTAAATATGCTTTACACTTTTATACTGTCTAAGTCTTTTGGTTATGAGGGATAGAATGAGAATGTATACTTTTATTCCCACTAGCCATATCCCTCACACACTGCAAACCTGACTTACTGTAGACTTTTAAAATCCTCGCAGCCTTATGTATAGCTGGAGCACCCCCAAAACTCCTATACTAGATTATGGGGGATCAGGGATTAACTGGGAATCCCCCCTTATACTAGGGACCCCTTTACTGTTTCAGGGATACCACACATACCTATGCCTCATTTAACTTTCTGGTCTGGGCTGAAGCAGGGAATCCTAGCGGTGGGTCGTGAAAGCATTTTCAAGGCAGGATTTTGACTGGAGAATTGTACCTATATGTATCCGGATTCCGACCTTATGCCCAGGTACATTTTTGGGGTATCCAGCAACTCTGGACCCCGACTACCTAGGCACAATCTGATAAGACTTTCTCCGCAAAACCCAACCTGAAACTCATAGCCTAGCAATCTCTGCTTGCCGACACACCTGGAAAGTTAAAACACAGAAAATTCTTTATTGTTGCATAATTTACAGACAGATGTTTCGCAATTCTTGTTCAGCTAGTCTTAGCTGATTGGAGGGTGGCAACCTCCTACCTAATTGAAGCTTACCCCCTCCCACATTTAAATGGTTAAAAGCTCACTCCATAGCATCTCCCACTCTCAGGTGAACTTGCTTGCTTGAAGTTTGATTGTGACAAATATAATACAGAGTGCTTTTCCCGGTAATGTACAGGTTAATAAAAGCTTCAATCAGACTGAGAACTTTGCAACTAATATTGACAGATTTATTATAAATCATTCTTCCTGGTATTGCACAGGTTATTAAGAATTTATATTAGTGTTAGGGACCCCTGAAGAATGTGGTCTGTCGTGCAGTGGCTCAGGGGCTTACAACAATTTGGCCAAAATGTTAAACTAAAAGACCATTTTATTTAATAGATATTTATACATATATATTTAGGCACTGTACCATGTATGAGTTTCACTGGATGTGCACTGAGCTCTGTCTGTGTTTTATGTTCTGTCTCTGGTTTTAA
>WSYH01015171.1:0-14631 GCA_036426205.1 Ascaphus truei
TGTAGCTCCTCACAGGCAGTTTGGGAAAAGCCTCGCACAGATGGAATAAACATTTGCATACACAGACATATGAGGAGATAGTGTTCTGGGTTTGCTTCTACATATCGGGTGTTAACACAGCACCCTGAGAGTGATCAGGCAACCATGTGTATCACCTTTGGATACCAAGGGTTTTTGTAGTCAGTAAGTAAGAAAGAACTTTCTGAGGGAGGCAACGGACCATGCAAAGGATGGTTGCTCCAGATTCAGAGGGCAGAAAAGAAACAGAGGGAAAAAGCAGAATAAGAACCGGAAACAGTGGGAAAAAATGTGGAGAAGAAATGTAATATTTGAAATATTTTGCACTGAATTTGTGTTCTGTTTTATTTTTTCCCTCCGATGTAATAGTGATGTTTTACAGTCTCTTTTTGGTACTGATATGTTGCAGTATTTCAAAAAATATAAAGTCTAGGAGACCCTGACAAAACCCGGAGACCTAGGGGCAGAGTATCACTTCTGCATACAGCAATAAAGCTACAGATTCTCCTGCTGCAAAGGAGTTACATTGTTTGCGCGGTGTGAGTGAGCATTTAAGTGAGTTGGGCTGTGATGATAGAGAGATAATGCGGGATAATCCCTGGGGTGCTGCCAAAAACTCCTCAGTGTGGTGGTATCAGCGTGGGTAAAGGAATTCAGCCGAAGATGAAACGGATTGTTGTCGCAGGTTGTACTAGTGGCCAGGAATGATGATCCAGTCAGGTGGCAGTATATCATGGGACAGTAAACACAAACAACAAAACTGTGCGCTACTACCTAACCATAAAGTTAAATGTATAAAATATATACAGTGACAGTGACTATACCATCAATTGTGTAAAAAAATGTATAAAAAATTAACCACAACTCCCAAGTGAGATAATTAAACATTAAATAATAGTGCCACATAACCGTGTTGGGGATAATGGCGTCTGCAGCTGAAACGCAGGGGTGCTCAGCACCCCACCCACACTAAGAGAATGGAAACAAAAGAAAACGCGCACAACGCCAAATAGTGAAGCACAATTCAACAATATATTAGAGATTAAAAAGGGGGTAATATATCTGCGTACATAAAAAGGTTGGTAAAAGGACTGTAGTGGTTCACACTGTTTACCACTGGCGGTGTTTAGCTGTAGATTCAGGTGTTGCTTCCCTCTGCTGCTGCAGCTCAGTTGATTCTGGGGCAGGACGTCAGTCTTTTCACTCCCAAGGGGATTTCCCTTCATGCAGCCAGGTTCAGCAGCTGGTACTGGGGCTGGTGAAATCGCTCTGCTTCCTACGATATGAAGCTGCTTCTGTACCTTCGGCAGGTGTATCCTCTGCACAGAGGTTAAAACGCAGCTTGCTGTGCTGTCCACAGCAGCATGGTGGATTCAATAGGGAAGTTTGAACAGTCTTACAAAGTCTCTCACAAGTGTCCAAACAGCACACAGGATGAAATAAAAACAGGACAGGCCCACACATAGACAAAGGCCAATGTAAGCAGATATAAGGCAATAGAATGTTACATCAACTAGTTTCGTTGAATTAACTACTTCTTCAGGGAATAATTAGGCCATTACCCAGAGGTCTTAAATAATACAAGATACCTTATTGGTCAACCAATTAGGGATAGACCAATAATTATAATAGGTAATGGTCTGGTGATAGGGAAGATGTGTAGTTTACTTTTAAAACAACAACTTTATAACAAAAAAAAACAAAACAATACCTATTAATATAAACTTACATATAGACAAAACCTAGCATAAATAATTAAAAACATGTGGAATAAAGAAACAACAATATAGTCGACCTTAAAATAGACACCCATCATTACTTGCATAAAAGATGTAACTAGAAAAAACGTAGGATAAAGAAAGGAAAACAGAGATACAGAGATAAATGATAACATCCCCTAGGTACAGAGGGGTGGTGAGCTAAAGATTCAATAAAGTGCCCAAATATCCACATCCTCATTTAACCCTTAGGGGACATAGTATCTAACTTATGTATCCAATATGTCCTTAGAAGACAATGTTTTAACTCTGTCCCCTCCTCTTCTATTACAGGAATCAACTGAATCCTTAAAAGTGAGACTTGACGGATCTTTATTATGGTGTATCGGAAGTGTCTAGATACACTATGTTTTCAAAACATTTTAATATTTTGACATGTTCCTGAATCCGAACTTTAAGGCTGCGTTTGGTTCGCCTACATATTGATACCCACACGCACATTTCAATAGGTATACAATATGTGTAGAGGTACATAGAATAAAGTCATCAATATTAAAAACTTCCTTCGTTACTTGTGAAAAAAAGTGTTTTGTCAGGATGTTGGTATTTACAAATCGTGCAATTACCACAGATATAGTTGCCTTTGGTGGAGGCCCTAGCCAGTTCTTTTTCGATGTAGTATTGCTCTTATATATAAAACATACTAGGAGCTAACAAGTTTTTGATATTTTTGCTCTCCTGTAAATAAACCGTTGGTTAACGTCAAGATGTGATCCCAAAATGGGATCATTGCACAATATACCCCAGTGTTTGTTTAAAACCTTTTCAATGTCTCTATGAACCGAATTAAAGTCTGTAATGAAAGCCACATTAAGAGTGTCCTTTTTTGTGTGTTTGACCTTCTTTATTTTTAATCGTGGATCTATTTTGAACTAACATATCCTTACGATCCATTTACGTACCCTTTGATCTCCTTTTCTAGAAGTCCTTAGGATATCCCTCTCTCTAAATCTCCAAAATAATTTGTTAGCCTGTTGGTTGTGAAAACCTCTAAACTACTACAGTTACGTCTGAGTCTCACAAATTGGCCCCCTGGTATGTTGTTTACCATGTCTTTTTGTGATACTATTGCGCCATCAGCACATTGCTGGTATCCACCTCCTTAAAGAAGGTCTCAGTCTCCAGGGCCATCCATTTTGGAAGTTAATCTTAGTCCAAAAATCTATCTGGGTGGCATCCACCTTGTGTGTGAACTCAAGGTTTGTCATTCCTATTAAGGTTGGCTACAAAAGCACTGGCTGAATCGTAATCACCATCCCACACAACAGGATGTCGTCTATGTAGCGTCTCCACACAACGACATTCCTGTGGTATGGTTGGTCGGGCATGATAAATGAGACTCCCACCTTCCCACGTACAGGTTTGCGAAGTGGGGGCAAACCTAGTACCCATTGCAGTTCCGCAAACCTGTAGGTAGAAAGTGGAGAAACAGAAAAGAAAATAATTATGTTTACATATGAAAATGATTAGACTCTAGAATAAATTCCCTATTTAATGGATGCAGATCAGAGTCTGATTCCAGAAAGGAATTAACAGCATCCAACCCTTTCTGGTGAGGTATATTAGTATACAGGGATTTTATGTCACATGTAATCCATACATATGAACTTTTCCATTCAAAATCTTTAAATAAGTTTAGAACTGCTGTAGTCCTTCAGAATAGGTAGTTAGGTAGTAGCGCACAGTTTTGTTTTTTGTGTTTACTGTCTCTGCTCTTCACTGCTGCTGCACATCTAATTATCACTAATCACTGTTACTCTAATTTATATATTTATTTGGTCTGCGTACATTAGTAGTTTTACAATATGGTTTGGAGCTTGATTAACTGTAGGGAGAAAAGGGAGGAACATTTTAAACTCCTCTTTACTGAGGAAGTGCTACATGGTCAGCATAAGGAACCATCAGAGCTCACAATTAAGGATCATTTTAAAACATTAGAACGGTTATTGCTTACAGAAGGTAAACATTGGCTTGAGACTAAGACCCTACAGAGTTATCTGGATGTAGGTAGAATACCAAGAGGACTTAGGTTCTCAAAAAGCCCAACCTTCGGTAAGGATAACCCCAAGTTCATGCAGGAGTGGAATAGAATACAGGATGAGTGTTCTAATGACCTCATCAGGCTAATAATTTACGAAAGGAATCGTGAGATCAAAGATCTAGAAAAGGAGATCTTGAAAGCGATTAAGGCACTAGAACCGATAGTGATAGATACTGATTGCTCAGAGATTGAGCATGATTTAAAAGTCAAATTAGAGTATGAGGAAGATGAACTTTTAAAAACAAAACACAATAAATTTTTAAGAGACAAACTAGATTATCAGCAAGGGAGACAAAGGGACTGGGCTAAAAAGGATAGAGGAAGAGTAGTAGGTGATGAATATATCCCCCATAAAAAAGGAAGAGGGGGATCTGCACACTCAAAGAGCAGACAACAAAATTACCACACCTATGAACAAAGGAGAGAGAGCAGAACCAGGAAAAATGACCGATCAGACAGAGATCGCTCACGCTCTAATCATGGTAATGGGTATCGTAATCCCAACTATAAAGGGAAAAATTACATTGAGGGCTTTAGATATAGCTCAAGGCCACAGAGCCAACATAGGAATTTTGAATATGAGCATAAAGACCCTCATCCAAGAGACAACTAAATACTCACCCAGGATCTCCCCTAGATATTCACCTAAACGCCCTGCTAGACCGGAACCCACTACAGATTCACCTTCTTTTTTAGATTTGGTAAGAACCAGACTAGAAAGGAAGGTGAACACAGTAAAAGATATACAGAATACCCCTCAAGAGAAAAGAAAGAAAAGGGTTACATCAGACGAGGAACACGAGGAGGGACCAGAGCACAAAAGAAGAGAGTACTCTTGGGAAAGAACACCGTAGTAAACCAAGGGGTCTTTAATCTCTCCTCAACAGCTTTGAACAAGGATCAATTGAACGTACTTGGAAGGGGTTTGAGTTTCTCCAAAACTTGTGGACCCAGCTCCTTCCAGCTGTTGAAAGATCTACATAAGTTCACTCGCAATATTACCCTAAAGAGACATTTTCTGAAACACGATAGGGATCTTGTTTCTGACAAGGCTGCAATGGTTTCTGTGAGTAATATAGATACGGAAGTTAAAATCAAACATACTGATTTTAAAACCCAATCCAAGTTTTATCCCGCACATTCCAAGGGTCATCATATTGATACATTTTTTAATATGGTCATCAATGATTTTAACATTTTATCTAGTAATTTTAAGTCAGGTGATATTAAACACAACCTCAGTGCAAGTGAGTCCTTAGCCCTTAAAACTTTGCGTGATGACGAAAGCCTCATTATAAGACAGGCAGATAAAGGTGGGGGCGTAGTAGTCCAAAATAGGTGTGACTACGAAAAAGAAGCTCTAAGGCTTCTCAACGATATATCATCCTATGTAAAATTACCTAAGGACCCTACAGCTGAATATCTAAGGGTGCTTAAAGCACTATTAGACAACGCAGTAGCCCTGTCCGTCATCAACACAACAGAGTTTGCTTTTTTATTTTCTGAATTTCCTAGGATACCCATATTCTACCACCTGCCGAAAATTCATAAGGCTCTGGTTGACCCACCTGGACGCCCAATTGTGTCAGGTATACAATCTATGTCAGCCAACCTTAGTCAATATGTGGATTTTTTTCTCCAACCGTATGTTGGAAAATTAACCTCTTATCTGAAGGACTCAACAGCAGTTCTAAACTTATTTAAAGATTTTGAATGGAAAAGTTCATATGTATGGATTACATGTGACATAAAATCCCTGTATACTAATATACCTCACCTGAAAGGGTTGGATGCTGTTAATTCCTTTCTGGAATCAGACTCTGATCTGCATCCATTAAATAGGGAATTTATTCTAGAGTCTATCAGTTTCATATTGAAACATAATTATTTTCTGTTTCTCTCCACTTTCTACCTACAGGTTTGCGGAACTGCAATGGGTACTAGGTTTGCCCCCAGCTTCGCAAACCTGTACGTGGGAAGGTGGGAGTCTCAGTTTATCATGCCCGACCAACCATACCACAGGAATGTCGTTGTGTGGAGACGCTACATAGACGACATCCTGTGTGTGTGGGATGGTGATTACGATTCAGCCAGTGCATTTGTAGCCAACCTTAATAGGAATGACTACAACCTTGAGTTCACACACAAGGTGGATGCCACCCAGATAGACTTTTTGGACTTAAGATTAACTTCCAAAATGGATGGCACCGTGGAGACTGAGACCTTCTTTAAGGAGGTGGATACCAGCAATGTGCTGATGGCGAATAGTAATCACAAAAAGACATGGATAAACAACATACCAGGGGGGCAATTTGTGAGACTCAGACGTAACTGTAGTAGTTTAGAGGTTTTCAACCAACAGGCTAACAAATTATTTTGGAGATTTAGAGAGAGGGGATATCCTAAGGAACTTCTAGAAAGAGAGATCATAAGGGTACGTAATATGGATCGTAAGGATATGTTAGTTCAAAATAGATCCACGATTAAAAATAAAGAAGGTCAAAACACAAAAAAGGACACTCTTAATGTGGCTTTCATTACAGACTTTAATTCGGTTCATAGAGACATTGAAAAGGTTTTTAACAAACACTGGGGTATATTGTGCAATGATCCCATTTTGGGATCACATCTTGACGTCAAACCACGGTTTATTTACAGGAGAGCAAAAAATATCAAAAACTTGTTAGCTCCTAGTGATGTTTTTATAAGTAAGAGCAATACTACATCGAAAAAGAACTGGCTAGGGCCTAAACCAAAAGGCAACTATATCTGTGGTAATTGCACGATTTGTAAATACCATAATCCTGACAAACACACTTTTTATTCACAAGTAACGAAGGAGGTTTTTAATATTGATGACTTTATTCTATGTACCTCTACACATATTGTATACCTATTGGAATGTGCATGTGGGTATCAATATGTAGGCAGAACCAAACGCAGCCTTAAAGTTCGGATTCAGGAACATGTCAGAAATATTAAAAATGGTTTTGAAAAACATAGTGTACTGTATCTAGACACTTCCTGATACACCATAATAAAGATCCGTCAAGTCTCACTTTTAAGGGGATTCAGTTGATTCCTGTAAATAGAAGAGGAGGGGACAGAGTTAAAACATTGTCTTCTAAAGAGACATATTGGATACATAAGTTAGATACTATGTCCCCTAAGGGGTTAAATGAGGATGTGGATATTTGGGCACTTTATTGGATCTTTAGCTCACCACCCCTCTGTACCTAAGGGATGTATCATTTATCTCTGTATCTCTGTTTTCCTTTCTTTATCCTACGCTTTTTTCTAGTTACATCTTTTTATGCAAGTAATGATGGTGTCTATTTTAAGTCGACTAATATTGTGTTTCCAGCATGTTTTTAATTATTTATGCTAGGTTTTGTCTATATGTAAGTTTATATTAAATAGGTATTGTTTTGTTTTTTTTGTTAATAAAGTTGTTGTTTTAAAAGTAAACTACACATCTTCCCTATCACGCAGACCATTACCTATTATAGATGATTGGTCTATCCCTAATTGGTTGACCAATAAGGTATCTATGTGAGGTATTTAAGACCTCTGGGTAATGGCCTAATTATTCCCTGAAGAAGTAGTTAATTCTACGAAACTAATTGGATGTAACATTCTATTGCCTTATTTCTGCTTACATTGGCCTTTGTCTATGTATTGGCCTGTCCGGTTTTTATTTCATCCTGTGTGCTGTTTTGGACACTTGTGAGAGACTTTGTAAGACTGTTCAAACTTCCCTATTGAATCCACCACTGCTGCATCATGGCACGCTGAGGGCACCCCAGCAAGCTGCGTTTTAACCTCTGTGCAGAGGATACACCTGCCGAGGTACAGGAGCAGCTTCATATCGGCCAGGAAGCAGGAGCGATTTCACCGAGCCCCAGTACCAGCTGCTGAACCTGGCTGCATGAAGGGAAATCCCCTTGGGAGTGAAAAGACTGACGTCCTGCCCCAGAATCAACTGAGCTGCAGCAGCAGAGGGAAGCAAGCACCTGAATCTACAGCTAACAGCTGCTGAGTGGTAAACAGTGTGATACACACTACATGCCTTTTACCAACTTTTTTAATGTACGCAGATATATTACCCCCTTTTTAATTCTATAATATATTGTTGAATTTGCTTCACTATTTGGCGTTGTGCGCTGTTTTCTTTTGTTTCCATTCTCTTAGTGTGTGTGGGGTGCTGAGCCACCCCTGCGTTTACAGCTGCAGACGCCATTATCCCCAACACGGTTATGTGGCACTTATTATTTAATGTATAATTATCTCACTGTGGGAGTTGTGGTTTAATTTTTTATAATTTTTTAATCACTAAATTGATGGTATAGTCACTGCACTGTATATATTTATACATTTAAACTTTATAGGTAGTTAGGTAGTAGCGCACAGTTTTGTTTTTTGTGTTTACTGGCTCCTTAAGACCCTGTATCGACTTTCGTGGGCTTAACAAGATTACGGTAAAAAAACGTTACCCCATCCCTTTGATTTCAGAACTCTTCGACCGTCTACAAGGTGCCTCTATATTCTCCAAACTCGATTTAAGAGAAGCCTACAATCTTATTCGTATAAGAGACGGGGACGAATGGAAAACTGCGTTTAACACGCGTTCGGGACATTATGAGTATTTAGTGATGCCGTTCGATCTATGCAATGTTTTCCAAGAGTTCATGAACGATATCTTCCGGGACTTTTGGGTACGTTCGTAATCGTATATTTGGACGACACCCTCATTTTCTGCTTGGAGGAGCACATTCGCCATACCAAGTTGGTACTCTCTCGGCTTCGTGCTAATCGCCTCTACGTGAAAATGGAGAAATGTCTGTTCCATCAATCTTCCACAGCCTTCTTAGGCTATATAATTTCTGAGAAAGGCTTCACCATTGGCCCTGAGAAATTAAAGTCTGTACTCGACTGGCCGTTCCCGAACTCCCTCAAAGCTGTGCAGCGCTTCCTTGACTTCGCTAATTACTACCGAAAATTCATCCGTAATTTCTCCACTATTGCTCTGCCTATCACTGCCCTGACCAAGAAAGGTGCTGATCCGACTGTTTGGTCCCCTGAGGCCATTGAAGCCTTCGACTTTCTCAAGAGAGCCTTCGTGTCTTCCCCCATCCTTCGGCATCCGGATACTTCTCTGACTTTTACTCAAGAAGTAGACGCCTCAGATGTGGGAACCGGCGCAGTGCTTTCTCAGAGATCTTCCCAACAAAACTCTATCCCTGTGGATTCTTTTCCAGGAAGTTCTCTTCGGCCGAGAGAAATTATGATGTCGGGAACCGTGAGCTTCTGGTCATCAAAATAGCCCTCCAAGAATGGAGACATCTCCTCGAGGGTACCAAGGAGCCAGTAGCCATCCTCACCGATCACAAAAACTTATTGTACATTGAGAGGGCTCGTCGGTTGGGATCCCGTCAAGCTCGTTGGGCTTGGTTCTTTTCTCGGTTCAATTACACAATTTCTTATATTCCTGGCACCAAGAATATCAAGGCCGACACCTTCTCTCGTCAGTTCTCCACGGAGAACGAATCTAATGAATCTTCAGAGACGATCCTTCCCGCTAAGTGTATTATTTCCACCAACAATTTTGATGTCTTGGATGAAATCAATAAAGCCCAGGCTCATATTCCTAGGAAATGTAAGGTGCCAGAAGGACAGTTGTACGCTGCCCCGCGTTTTCACCACAAAATACTTCTGTGGGAACATTCGTCTAGAGCTGCTGGTCATCCAGGCTTCAAGGGGACGGTAGATCTTATCAAACGGACCTTTTGGTTGCCTAAGATGAACAGGGACATTTTTGACTTCACCAGAGCTTGTCCAGTTTGTGCCCAGAGCAAATCCGCCCGACACAAACCTTCTGGTCTTCTCATGCCTCTGCCTATTCTGGAACAACCTTGGAAACACATCTCCATGGACTTTATTGTGGACTTTATTGTGGAACTTCCCAATTCTAAAGGGATGAATACGATCCTTGTCGTAGTAGACAGGTTTTCCAAGCATACAAACTTTATACCCCTCAAGGGTCTCCCCAATTCAGCCACCTTGGCCGACGTTTTTTCTAAGGAAATTTTCAGATTACACGGTGTTCCTATTTCGATTGTTTCGGACAGAGGTACTCAATTCCTTTCTAAGTTTTGGCGAGCTTTTTCTCAGAGACTTGGCATTTCCCTTCTATTTTCCTCGGGTTATCACCCACAAACCAACGGTCAGTCGGAGAGAATGAATCAGACGCTGGAACAGTATCTCAGATGCTTTGTGTCTGAATCGCAGGACAATTGGGAGGACCTGTTACCCTGGGCTGAGTTTGCCATTAACTCATTAAAAAATGAATCCACGCAAGAGTCGCCTTTTTTCATTAACTATGGATTCCATCCCAGCAGTCTTCCCCTCTCCTCCCTCCCCTCTGGTGTTCCCGCAGCAGATTCTCACATTTACAGTCTTCAAAATTCTTGGAAAAAAATCTTAAAATCTTTGCAAGGTTCCGTTCAAAGACAGAAAACGCAAGCTGATCAGCGACGTCAAGTGGGTCCAGTATTCAAACCTGGAGACAGAGTTTGGCTATCTTCCAAGAATATCAAGCTCAAGACTCCTTCCCAGAAACTGGCCCCGAGCTTCTTGGGTCCTTTCAAGGTCCTCGAAAAGATCAACCCGGTCGCATACGACTTGCACTTTCCCCTACTATGAAGAACCCCTCTGTTTTCCACATGTCGCTTCTTAAACCCCTGATCCAAAATGCCAATTTTCCAGACCACACCCAGAGACCTCACCCGGTCGTCATACAAGGACAACAAGAATTCGAAGTCCAGTCCATACTCGATTCTCGTTGGTCCAGGGGCAGACTCCAGTTTCTCGTACATTGGAAAGGATATGGCCTGGAGGAACGCTCCTGGATACCATCCCATCACATCCATGCCCCAGCACTCCTCCAACAGTTCCGTCGGAAGTTCCCTCATAGACCTTGGGAGGATCGTCCGGAGTCCGATCCTCAAGGGGGGGATACTGTAACGGATCGGGGGACTTGCGGTTCCCAGCGTGTCCCCGTTACCCCATGTCCCTCAGTGGCTAGCTGTTCCGCTCCCCTATGTCCCCAATCTCTATCTCCCGTCCTGTGCTATTCCTCCACGGCACGGTCCGCACACCCAGGCCCACGCTCTGCGCACGCGCGCGGTCCCCTCACCAACCGTGCGCGCTCCCGATCGCGGGTTCCCTATCAAGGTACACGCGCCCCTCGGCATGCCTCCGTCATCCCTGCCCTTTTCCTACCTGGTTCCTTCGCTCCTCCTTCACCTCTGTCTCCTGTGCCGAGCACCTCCTCCGCTGTACTTCCCCACGCTCTGGTGCACGCACAGTGCGCGCACATAACAGGGTTACAGAAGGCGCGTGCACCCGCTATAGTTACCTGCCACCCCCATGCTCTGGCTCTGCCCCCCGTCCGTTAGAGGCAATACTCTGGACTACCTCCCTGTCTCCTCCTATGCTCTCACAGACCTATCCCTGCAAGTACCCACTCAAACTATGCTCCTCCCTTCACCCCTATTGGCCCTTCTTCCCATATAACCCCACTCTGTCCTCTCAGTCCTTGCTCTGCATAGCTTTCCTGTAGCTCCTGTGTGCAGTGTCTATGCCTAGCTCCCTTGTCTGTTTCAGCCCTGGTTCCTGTCCCTGCCCCTGTTTGGATTCCTTTGGCTTGAACTTGAACTCTGCTTTGGACTTGACTGCGCTGCCTTCTCCTGCCCTTGAACCCTGGCTTTCGGACATCACTACACTGCTCTCTCCAACCCCTGAACTCTGGCACTTGGACATTACACTCCGACCTCTGGCACCCCGGACTCAGCAAATATTACGTTAACATTACTCACCAGGCCCGGCAACGCTATTACCACACTCCAGGCATGCCCTCAGTGATGTGGGTGCGTGCTATACCCTTACCCACCTCAGTACTGGGGACTGGCCAGGTCTGCGGGCATACAGGCGTTACATATATATTATCTCACTGTGGGAGTTGTGGTTTAATTTTTTATAATTTTTTTAGCACTAAATTGATGGTATAGTCACTGCACTGTATATATTTATACATTTAAACTTTATAGGTAGTTAGGTAGTAGCGCACAGTTTTGTTTTTTGTGTTTACTATCCCCCATGTATACTGCCACCTGACTGGATTAGCATCATTCTGGGGCCACTATAAAGCTTTATATGGACTATTATCTATCCGTTTCATCTTCGGCTGAATTCATTATACCCACGCTGATTACACCACACGGAGGAGTTTTGGCAGCACCCCAGGGGATTTATCCGCATTATCTCTCTATCATCACAGCACCAACTCACTTAATGACTCACCGCGCAACAATGTAACTCCTTTGCAGCAGGAGAATCTGTAAGCCTTATTGGCTGTAATGCAGAAGGTGATATCTCTGCCCCTATGTCTCCTGGGGCTTTGTCAGGGTCTCCTAGACAGTTTTATTTGTTGAAATACATGCAACATATACAGTACAAAAATAGACTGTCAAAACATCACATATTTACATCGGGAGGGAAAAAAATAAAACAATAAAACACAAATTCAGTGCAATTATTTCAAATATTTACATTTCTCCACAGTTTTTCCCACTGTTTCTGTTCTATTCTGCTTTTTTCCCTCTGTTTCTGCCCTCTGATCTGAGCAACCATCCTTTGCAATGTTTCCTCCTCAGAAAGTTCTTTCTTACTTACTGACACAAAAACCCGTGATATCCAAAGGTGATACAAAATGGTGGCATTGATCACTCTCAGGGTGCTGGTGTTAACACCCAGATATGTAGAAGCAAACCCAAACACTATCTCTGCATATGTCTGTGTATGCAAATGTTTTATTCCATCTGTGCGAGGCTTTTTCCCAAACTGCCTGTGAGGAGCTACAATCCTTTATAAGATGCTCTACGGTCTCCAATTGGCCAACACACCTCTCCCTGGGACAATCCTTGCTCCCATCCTTCTGGTGCCTCAGATTTGTCCTGACATAGGTCTTCCCATGACTTGTCAACCACAAAACATCTCTCATTTTCCAAGGGATTCGCTTCTCCCTGAAAATCCCCCTTGCCTCCTGAGCTCTGACTGACAGACAGTGGAAAAACCCAACTGGCACTAAGAAGGACCTACTTAGGACCAATTTGTATAACACTTTCCTGGGAGTGTCCATTAGTTCTTTCGCAGTTAAATTCCAACCTCTTATTTGTCTAACAACTTTCCTTATATAAACTGGAGGATTATATATTTTAATTGTTATTTTTCTTACCGGGCCCTCTGTAAACCTGTCTCTTAGAGCCCAAAACCTTATTTTTAGCATTGATGACCACAAGAGAGTGTCTTTGTTTACGACTACCGGAACTATATTCTGGTATAGAAAAAGTAGACCAAAAAACAATTCTGCATTCACCATGTTTTTACCCCCTTGTTCAACTCCTAAGCAAACAATGTTTCTTTTAATTGGATTAAGGCGATTACCCCAAAATAACTGAAAGAACATACTGCTAACCTGTGTCATTATTCTATCTGTTGGTGGGAATACCACATTACAGTGAGTAAACAAAAAGTGGTAATAAAAAGGTCTTAAGACCGTACTCTATTTTCAAAGCTCATTTTGCACTATCATCCACCTTTGGACTTTCCAGTTACAAATATCAGTTTCGGCGCCAGTTTTGCTCACTCATGTCCTCTTTTCCAAATGTGATGCCAAAATTTAATGTCATTTTGCGATTCAGGAAATCCACCAGCTAACTGAAATCAGGATCAGGAGACCAAACCCAACAAGGGTCTCCTAGACAGCCTGCTCCTAGCCGTAGTTTCCTTCCTTGTCCAAGGGTGTGTGCTGCTTACTGTCTGCTCTGGGGTTGTCTGTTCCTCTTGTTTTCCTGTTCTCTGTGCTTATAGTTTTGCTTAGTGTTGGTTCATGAATTTGTAGTGGCAGACTCCATGCCTATGCTTCTGGCGCAGCCTGTTCCTGTTCCTGATCGTTTCTGTACCGGTCCTGTTCTGTATTAGAGTCCTGTTCATATTAAAGGCCCTTGCCATTAACTAGATTGCAAGTCTGTTTCCTGCTAGCAAGTCAGACCTGTCTGCTCCGTAGTCTCAATTACTGCCCCCATGTCCTGTGCTGCTTTCCTGTTTGCTGAAACCTGCTTGCCCACGCCGATCCTGCTTGCCATTTGCCATCTACCTCAGCTGTGTCTTCAACAGTCTTGCTGCTCTGCTGTTCCGGCCACCGAGGTCCTACCCGTCTGGAGTCTCCCTCATGACAGAAAGCAAAGGCAAACTTTGGACCTCACTGGAATAGACCAATTTCCTGCCTGCACTCTTTCCTGTCTGCTTCAGCAGACCCCTCCCGCTTGCGTGGGGGGAAGATAACTACTTTTGTTAAGTTGGGACCCTGAAGTTTTTTTTTGCTGCAGAGATCAGTGTTACCTTTCTTGAGGTTTTGTTGCAGTGCCTGGGTTAACCCCCTACAGTACTGTTGTTGCCATTTTCAGACTTCATTACCTGGACAAGGATTGTCTCTGCATTTCTGGGGGGGGGTCACCGCAGATTTTCAGACTCAAGTTGCTATTTAAGACTGTACCTTGATTTTCTGCTTTCCTGGTTTGACCATGTGTTTAGGGTTCCCATTTCAAAAGATAAAGTCTCCCAATTTTGTCTGCTTGCATGCTGTGATTTTCCTGCAATCTGTAGTTTTCCTATGATTGGTTCTAAGGTTTCAGGTTTCCTGTAGTTTGTTTCTCTGAACCTATGATATCCTAC
>WSYH01001537.1:0-100897 GCA_036426205.1 Ascaphus truei
ACGCCCAGAGAGGTAATACCGGTATACACATACACGCCCAGAGAGGTGATACGGGTATACACATACACGCCCAGAGAGGTAATACGGGTATACACATACACGCCCAGAGAGGTAATACCGGTATACACACACAGGCTCAGAGAGGTAATACCTCATACACATACATGCCCAGAGAGGTAATACCGGCATACACATACACGCCCAGAGAGGTAATACCGGTATACACACACACTCCCAGAGAGGTAATACCAGTATATACATACACGCCCAGAGAGGTAATACCGGTATATACATACACGCCCAGAGAGGTAATATCGGTATACACATACACGTCCAGAGAGGTAATACTGGTATACACGCCCAGAGAGGTAATACCAGTATACACATACACGCCCAGAGAGGTAATACCAGTATACACATACATGCCCAGAGAGAGGTAATACCGGTATACACATACATGCCCAGAGAGGTAATACCGGTATACATATACACACCCATAGAGGTAATACCAGTATATACATACACCCCCAGAGAGGTAATACCGGTATACACATACACGCCGAGAGAGTTAATACCGGTATACACACACACGCTCAGAGAGATAATACCGGTATACACATACACGCCCAGAGAGGTAATACCGGTATACACATATACACCCAGAGAGGTAATACAGGTATACACATACACGCCCAGAGAGGTAATACCGGTATACACACACACTCCCAGAGATCTAATACCGGTATACACATACTACACGCCCAGAGAGGTAATACCGATATACACATACACGCCCAGAGAGGTAATACCGGTATACACATGCACGCCCAGAGAGGTAATACCGGTATACACATACACGTCCAGAGAGGTAATACCGGTATACACATACACGCCCAGAGAGGTAATACCGGTATACACATACACGCCCAGAGAGGTAATACCGGTATACACATACACGTCCAGAGAGGTAATACCGGTATACACATACACGCCCAGAGAGGTAATACCGGTATATACATACACGTCCAGAGAGATAACACCGGTATACACATACACGCCCAGAGAGGTAATACCGGTATACACATACACGCCCAGAGAGATAATACCGGTATACACATACTCGTCCAGAGAGGTAATACCGGTATACACATACACACCCAGAGAGGTAATACCGGTATACAGATACACGCCGAGAGAGTTAATACCGGTATACACATACACGCCCAGAGAGGCAATACCGGTATATACATACATGTCCAGTATTACCTTTCATTTTGTACTGGACCGAGTGTCCAAATAGAGGACTGTCAGGTTCAATACTGGACACATAGCACCCCTGCTTCCCGCGATACTTTACCTCGAAAGGTGGTGCTGGTAGCAGCTCTGGCTGGGCTAGTTGGGGTTATCAAAATGGCGGCTTAAATGTCCCCGCGTCCTGCAGGCCAATAGGTAATTTTTTATTTATTTTTTGCCATCATTAGTCAAACAAATAAGATTGACAAGTAAAAAAAAATTTTTTTTTTAAATATATTCATTTTTGATAGAACAAAAATAAGAAAATTCTTTTTTTTTGTTTATGTTTTTTATAAAAGAAAACAGGAGCCAGTCACATGGATGATTTGTTTTTATTAAAAAAAATGTTTTTTTGGCATGCGACATGAGACTGCCCCCTAATAGAAAAACATACAAACACAAAGATATATATACAAAGGAGATGGAATGATGTACAATGCAGCGTATTACTGCAATCACATACAGGATTCAAATCACATGGATCGGGAAAGTTATCTTCCTGGGACTTTAATAGTGCTGGACGGACCAGTCCAAATCCAATCCCCCTACACCAGGACTTCTCAAATCCAGTCCTCACGACCCCCCACCAGGTCAGGATATCACTGCTTCAGCACAGTATCTCAGTAGAAGACTGCACCACCTGTGCTGAAGCAGAGATATCCTGAAAACCTGACTTGCTGGGGGGGTTGTGAGGACTGAAGATGAGAACCCCGTACCCTAGTAAAATCCGTCTGCGGATTGGGTACTACAAAATCCGAGTGGATTCATTTGAATGCGCTACTGGATACAATCCAGGTGGGTTTGTAAGAATCCGCACTCAGATTCCATATTGAATCCAGAATCCGCAGCGCTGATTGTTCAAAATCTGCTCTCTCCCCCCCCCTCCCTCCCCTTCGGATTTTATTCTAGTGCGGATCACTAATGCGCCATGTGACGTGTCAGTGACAGGCACACGCCAAAACATTTGGAAAAGGTGGATTCGCCTTTCTGAGATCGATCCGCGGAAATCCGCGTCCCAAAGGAACCGGCCGACGCGAGGGATCCGGATCCGCTCCCAAAACTCCGCCCATCCCTAGATTTAAACGTCCGGAAGGCTGTAGGCCAAGTTATCTCTCATTAGCAGAGTTTTTCGGAGGTCTTTGACTAATAGAGGCCTCTGATTCCTCCACTTGTGAGCCTCCTTGAGCCCTGGCTCGAAATAATAGATGCAGGCTCCGAATCCCACCAGGATGAGAATGGAGAGGACCAAGTAACACGGCACGAACCAGTCCAGGAAGTGCGCCATTTCCTAAAGGGTGGGACCACCCTACATGGGACCAGCTGACGAGCGGCTGCAGCAAAGGATTCAGGCTCACGCCATACACCTTAGCGCCTGTGTCATAGTCAAAGTGTCCTACTCAATGACAGCTGGGTCCTGTTTTTTTATATGAACCCAGGCGCCCTTCCATGAGTCTTAAAGTGCTGATGTCCATTCAGTTCTTGACCAGTCTCCCTGGGAGCGTGTACAGCTCTCTGCCCTTTTTAGCCCATTCAATAATCGTCCTCCATGCAGAGAAAACACAGCCGGGTCTTCATGTCAACGTGACCATTGGTGTATGTGGGTCACATGCCAACTTTGGTCTTCATACGGCTCCGCTTTGTCAGATCAATGTTGCTGTCACCGGAGTGAAAGCTTCTCCCGTCTCCCCGGCCACCTGAGAAAAGCAGACATCTATTCTTCGCAGTGTTTGCTGTCCTAGGTTTTCTCCGTCTCCACGAGAGACCCAGGCTTCTTTAGCTCAGCATTTGCAAGGTCTCTTGGGGTCAGTAGTCCCCACGGCTCTTTCCCCCTCACCAGCTAGAACGTAGGCAGATGACGAGACCAGGGATGGTGCGTCAGAAGGCAGACGAGAGGAAGGCGGAGGGGGAATGAAGGAGAGGGTGGCTTCTACACATGGACACATCCACATCTCCTTCTGTCCGTCTGCATCCCCCAGTAATTGTCTCAGTCCTTCTCACCCGGAGGTCTGACGGCTAACGCCTCTTACAAAGCTGAGGATGGAGAAGTGGGGGGGGGGGGGGGGGGTAATGCAGTCTCTCAGGGTGAGTGGGGAGGGCTTTAGATTACCATGGCAACTGAGGAGCATTATATATGAAATTGGACTGGGAAGGGGAAGCTGTAATCCCTACTGGGTCTCATTAGCAATACAACCCCCCCCATGGGAAGTAACACAATGCTCCAGAGTGTTACAGTGATGGGGCAATATAGTGAAGGTGGCAGTGATGTAACACTATGTATACGCCTTGAAATCATTGTTTTATCATTTTCTGTGAGTCTCAGATTTGGAGTCAGTCTCAGTGATTTTTTTGCATCAGATAGGCTGCAGGGGACAGCACGTTCCCCCTTAAAATGCAAAAAAATAAATAACAAATGGCTCCTGAATTCCCACATATCGCTGATTCTGGTTCATGGTAAGTTGATGGCTCGGCAAATATCCCAAAATAACATTTTTAACCAGCAAAACGTTCACATTTCTTTGTGCATTTAGCAAAAGAGAATTAGGTGAGCTCAGACCAAGCCCTGTAACAGAACGTTATCTAATATATCAGAGGCGGCCAACTCCAGTCCTCAAGGCCCACCAACAAGTCAGGTTTTCAGGATATCCCTGCTTCAGCACAGGTGGCTCAATCAGAGACTCAATCAAAGACTGCACCACCTGTGCTGAAGCAGGGATATCCTGAAGACCTGACCTGTTGGTGGCCTGTAATGATTGGAGTTGCCCCTCCCCTGATCTAGACAATTGAATTAGCTGAAGGTTTTGAGTGTTAAATACTATTATTCAATATGTTGTGAAACGGCTTCTCCGTGCTGGGGAAGATTTTAGTCTCACGCATTAAACCGGAACTGATCTCTTCTCCAGCGACGGGAAAGCGGCTCCACCGTGTATTGTTTGGGGATCAGTGGGTGCATGAGAGGGACACTACGGGGGGTTATTCAACCAACCGGTCCTTGGGGGTTTGACGCGTCTCCCTATTGTAATTCAGTTGTTGTTATACAAGCGTTCCTTTCCCCGCCAGCACCAAAATAAGTGACATTTTTTTTATTAAGCCAAAGTAAGTGAAAAAAAAATTATTAAGCCAAAATAAGTAAATTTTAATGGATAAATAATCAGGATTTGTAAATAAATAATTTAAAAAAAATGTAATTTTTAATAAGATTTTTTTTTTATTGTGCCCCAGAATATAACCTGGATCAGTGTTAACTCTTTTACTCAATGATTGCAATGACCTCCATGACCTCACTAATCCCTTTGATCTAGCGAACCCCATTTCAGTGCCGAAAGGGTTAAGGTCAAAAAAGTGTCTGGTTTTCACGGGGTTAAACAATTCAGTGACGTCAAACCCCCCTCGGATGGGAGGGAGCTTGCGTGGTGCGTGTAGGCGTCACTTCGTTTTGAACGTGGGAGCGCGCTGACGCTCGGCGGCGGTTAAACCCGGGCTGGTTACACTGGGTGCGGCGCGGAGGAAAAGCGGCGGCGGCTGGAAGTGCTTCTCACGCGGGCATGAAGATGGTGACACTCCGGCCCTTCGATAAACTGCCCGCGCTGAACACGGCCGCGGTGCTGGTGGGTCCCTCATGAGCCTCGAAGGGCGTGCGCGCCTCCTGCTTCGGTTTGACCAATCATCGTTCGCAGAGCACGGGCCGACCAATCAGGCGCTGTTATTTATCGGTTTGGCCCCGCCCACCCTGGTTTGACATTCGGGCGGGAAAGTGGCTGTGTCCTACCTCCATCTTACTTGGGGCAATGATAGCTTTTCCCAATGGTTTTCTTTTAGGTTGAACATCTTACCTGGCTAACTTACAAATGTATAATATTTATATTGGAAGGCAACATTGCATAGCTAAAACTGGAATTCTAATCATTCATTATTACTTTAACCATTTGATCACAAGTCTATACATATTTATGTAAAGCAAGTAATGTGTTACATAGAGAATACATAAAAAAAAAATATATATATAAATATATTTTTTTATGGTATACCCTATCCCATATCTTCTTTGCATACCCAGTTAATCAACCCCACACTGATGAGATCCATTAAGGTCGAAACAGCTGTCTGTGGGTGGTTTTCTGGGTATGCACCTTAACCCTGGCTGTGCTCAAAGCTGTGACCGTGCAGCAAGCTTAAGCCTATAGGGAACCATGTTAAAAATGTGAGTGCTCATTTGCATGTCATTTCCCAGAATCCCTTGCTGCAGGGGAAGTGCTGTATGCTGGGTGATAAAGGTGAAAGGTGGGGTTGCAGACCTGCCTAAGACATGCAGATGAGCATACAGTTGTATTTGCATATTTGCTTTCCTGTGGAGGGTTTTTGTCACTTTTTTTACTCACCATAACTGAACTCAGTATTATGGTTTATATATATATATATATATATATATATATATATATATATATATATATATATATATATAATCTAGAAAGAGATAGGAGGGGAGAGAGATTTGATAGAGTTGGTGAAGTCTTTAACACCCTTTTAAAGTAAACACCTTCCAATGATCCCATAAGCACAACGTATGAATAAACAAAGGGAGAATCTCCAATCTCTAAGATAAATATTCAAGAAATGAAGCAGACCTCAATTTATTTCACAAAAGACCCCAAAAATACGAGCTTCAGAAAAAGTGTATATCCGTTACGCAGGCAACAATGAATGATGTAAATACATATCCCTCCCAAAAATAATGTTTTGTCTGGAGACTTGGCTACTATGCCAAGGGGTCTGGCACACCATGGGTCGCTACGTCAATATTCCTGCTCGTGTTCCAGGGGAGATTGTGTCACGCGGTCTACAATGACGTGGAGGAGAACATCATCTCTTCCGTCATCCGTGACGCAGCGATCACGTGATCTCTTCGGAGAAGGGGTCACATGATCGGCCTCCACCACTCCAAGGGTTAAGAGACTCGATGTTTCAGGTCATAGATGTCATATATACAGTTTGGGGTTTCCAAATTGAGGGTGTACGACATACTAGGATTAACTGCTCGTATTTAATTGAGCAAGGAATGAAGTAGCAATGTAAAAATCCTAGCTCCGTCATGTAACAGATTTGAGAAAATCACAAAGGAGAACTGTTTTAATAGTGCCTGCATTTAAATTTCAGTACGATTAACTGTTGCGTGATAATAGGTTTTTATATGACAAGTATGCAGTACTCACATAGAATGTGCAGGAAGAAGGAGCGCCTGCCCTGAAGAGCTTACACTCTAATTGTGGTGCCCGAGGCAGAAGGAGACAAAGTGACTCCCCCTAATCTCACAAGTTTGCAAATTGCGTTTACCGCACCAGATCTAAAAAGGGTGTGATAGATAGCTGGCCTTATTCTATATCCGCGTTCCACCATTAAAGTCAATTGGGAATTCCGAGTGGATATAGCTAATCCCGAAATGGTGATCAATAAGTAATCAAACAGCGCAATTTAATTAAGCGACGCCATGAACATCGTACGTAGTAACATTCAGAGACGGGGTTAACGCTCGTCCTGGGGTATTGTTGGTCACGATAAACCTGTCGAAAGTTTTATGTCTACGGGATTAAATGTAGACGATTGGCATCTTTTTATTTTTTAACACTCAATTGGAATATATAGATTTTTTTTGGGGGTGGGGGGTAATTATTAAACTGTTGCTAATCCGAAAAGAATGTGACCTTACTTTAAAGCAGGAACAGACGTTCTGTTACTTTACCTGAGATAATATCGTATTCACCAAGCTAAATACATGCAGAACGCCTGTACTAAATCTTATTAGAATAGGGTTATGGGTCATGTTATTGTAGCACAATGTTGCGTTACCTTCCAATCACGGGATGTTACGTAAGGCTTGACGTTTCTCCGATCCTAGCCCTGAAATAGGGGGAGACGGAGAGGGAAATAACACCAAGTTAGTTAAATTCTGCCTAACTGGTGTGACACCAATCCGGACCCTGCAAAAGCCCTATTTCAGTGTCTGGATGGGAGTAATGCCAGGTTTAGCTACGATTTGAATAACATCGCTATCACCCGGTTAACCGTAACAGACTTTACTGAAAAGGGGTACAGGGTACGTCATGCATGAAATGTTTGTTTTCTAGGGGAAGATCGCGTTCACTGCTCCATAGGAGCACGGAAGTATCCTCAATTTCTGTTTGTGACGACTTGGGGTGGGAAGGGTAGCGTGCCTGTGGCCATGTGATTGGGACACCAGCCGATCACAGGGTTGCGTATACGGAATGACATTAGTTTATGGTTGCACTTTTCCCCGAGTCACTGAGGTGTATCTGTTTGTTTTGCGCAGTTAGTTGGGACGGAGGAGAGTCACCGCGAGCAGCTGGCTGGCGCGATGCTGAAGGAGCCCAAAACCTTCGAGGTGAAGATGTGAGTATGGTGAATGTCTTGTAGGTGCGACTCCTCCTAGTATTGTATTGTATGTCTTTATATAGCGCCATAAAGGTACATAGCGCTTCACAGTAGTAGTACCAAAGTGAACTAATGACTGACATGATGGATAGGGTTAATGGAGCTGATTTTTCACCATTTTTAACCCCATGAGGGTTTTGAACCAGAGTTCCAATGACCCTCCAGCACAAGGCGATCGCGTGACCGCTTCTCGGAGCGAATGCGACCCCACTCTTGATGGCAATGGAAGAGGAGGTGTTGTCCTCTCCCATTTCTCTGCTGGCTAGATCCCGTTTGGCGCGCAAACGGAGCGCCCAGCACGACCTTCCTTAGAAAATGAGCAGCGCCAGACCTCATCACAAGGTGGCTATGCCATGGGTCATTCAAAGGGTTAAAATACAGCATAAGTGTTAAAGTCGCCACCTTTCACTGCAAGGCAGCGGTCGCCTCAAATGGATGCGTAGGATGGAAACATAACCATGTATTAGTGGGAGGGATGGACATGATGGTGATAAAGGTCAATACTGTTTCATGCAATGTTCTTCTTGCAGCCACATGGCTCAGTCCCTCCCGCTGCCGTACGAGAGAGACCACCTGCGCCCACGCTTTGACATGGTTGTCTTCTTAATCAACCTGCACAGCCAGCTCAGGTAAGCACCGGATTATAAAGCAACGGCCATTTTTGATAATCCCTGAAAGAAGTTAAAGGTGTAGTTCCCCCTAAATATGAGCGATGTTGACAACGAGCTCAGTGTGATGGCCCTTTCACGGATCCCGAAGTGGTAGCAGATACCAATGTCCTGTCTTCTCCTTGCAGCATGTCCACGGTCATCTCCTCTCTCTCCCATTTGGACGCCAGCTTCTTCCTAGGGAAAGTGTGTTTTCTCGCCACCGGAGGTATGTGATGTGGGAGGCATTTTGAAGTTTATGGTTTCTTCTAAAACCCCTGTGCTGTCTCCGCGATGTCGCCACCAAGGACCGACATCCGTGAGATTGGAGTGTTCTGGACCAAAAGTTGGTATTTTGGATGTTTATAGATAAAAATGGACATATTGCCAACAATGTACTTGGCGCTTTACATTAGAATTGAGGTAAGTATAATACGAGTGCAACGTATATAAAAACAGACGTTGGGAAAGGGAACCTCGGTCCCTGAGAGCTTACGATCTAAGTGGCATGTTGGGAGACTTGGGTTGTAAGCTCTTCGGAGCAGGGACTCCTTTTCCTAAATGTTACTTTTATGTCTGAAGAACTTATTCCCATGATCTGTTATTTGTATTATTTGTATGATTGTCTCGTGTTTTACTGCTGTGAAGCGCTATGTACATTAATGGCGCTATATAAATAAAGACATACATACATACTTCCATAGACAGTAGGCGAATACATATGTGCAATGCCTGGCTTTGATGGTGGGTAAGTGCTCATGTGGGTGTGGGGAGCAGTGATCATCAGACCAGGTTATTGAAATGCTTAATTCAGAAGGGGTGTGTTTAGATTTGAAGGGGGCGAGAGAAGGTGCTTGACATAAACTGAGACTAACTGACTTGCACTAGCAGGGGACAGTGAGGGAACACGGTTTTAGGTGAGAGAGAAGTAGAGGTCGATGGGATGGACAGGATACAGATCTGAGCAGAGCACAGTACACAAGCAGGGGTATAGCGAGAAATCAAAGCTGTTGTAGTGGAAAAGTGTTGATTTGTATCCATGAGACCCAATAGTTTGTCAACTAAAAATCAGTGACACTGACCCCAAATTAGCGGGAGTTGTCAGATCTGTTATCCTTTTGACCTAATGAAGCTCTGGTTTTTGCTAATAGACCTTGTAATCGAGAGAGAGCAGAGAAGAGCCACCAAATTAATAAAGGGGACGGATAATCTGATTTATGAGGAGAGGCTAGCTAAATTAGAATTGTTTACATTAGAAAAGAGGCGTCTAAGAAGGGATATGATAACTATATACAAATATATTCGGGGACAGTTCAAGGAGCTTTCATAAGAACTATTCATCGCACGGGCACTACAAAGGACTCGGGGGCATCCCTTAAGTTTGGAGGAAAGGAGATTTCACCAGCAACAAAGGAAAGGGTTCTTTACAGTAAGGGCAGTTACAATGTGGAATTCATTACCCATGGAGACTGTGATGGCAGATACAATAGGTATCTTAAATAAAAAAATCTTTGTTAGAAAGGAAAGGTATACAGGGATATACCAAATTCGTATACATGGGAAGGATGTTGATCCAGGGATTAATCCGATTGCCAACATTTGGAATCAGGAAGGAATTTATTTTCCCCTTATGAGATATCATTGGATGATATGTCACTGGGGTTTGTGTTTGCCTTCCTCTGGGTCAATATACTGTAAATACGGATATAGGATAAAGTATCTGCCGTCTAAATTTAGGATAGGTTGAACTTTATGGACGTATGTAATTTTTCAACCTCATCTACTATGTCACTATGTAATCTGGGCTTGTTCTAAAGGCGCAGACCCGCCTATGACCAAAGTGAATCTTACGGAAGAGACCAGGTCATAGCGCAGATTGCTGTACTGTTGTAAACTCCCGTTGTCACACTTTCCCTTCTCTGTAGGCGGCAAAGTGAAACACTGTACGGTTGAAATATCCACAGTGAAGACGTTGGCCGACACACACCTCAGCGCTCTGCTGCTGTCTGATCTCAGTGTAAGGATTGTGTCTTAATTCTTTCCTCCAACACAATGTTATCCTCCGCCAAAGAATTGCCGAAGTGGGGTGTGTCTTACTGATTTGTGAGCAAAGTATAAGGTCTTATTAGTCAATCTTAAAAAATAAAAAACTCCCACTTGTGAGCACATTTACGTCTCAAACAGGTCCACCAACCTGCCATTCCCCATAGCCACTCCGCATGCAATGCTTCTACTGCAGCCAGGGATTCTGGGTAATGACATGCAAATGAGCACTCGGGGGTAGAGCCACAAAACTCTGTTAAATCAGGGCACTAATGTGACGCTATATAAAGTGTTAATGGACATTCGCTTCCGGGACTTTAACTGAGACCCTCAATGAAAAATATATGCTAAAACAACTGCCGCTAGGCCCCTCAGTAGCACATGGCGTGCGCATACATTATGCAGGCCTTCATGGTCACAAAGGTAACCAAGGGGTTAATAGCAATACCCTACCAGTTGTACTGATATGCCATACAATGGGTAGTTAGGGTATTTGTATTGACCCCTTAGGCATGTACAATACATACGCTCATGGACACTTTGGCTTCTAAGGGGTCTTTGCTCTACAGCACAGCGGGGGTTAAAGTGCATGAATGTGCTAATACGTGGGTTTCTATCTCTTTGCGGTAGATAGTTTTTGACACACTTTGACTCGCCAGAAATGACTTTGTACCTGGTTCAAAACCTTTTAAAAGGACAGACACTTTAAACCGAGCATCTTGCATCTAAAATGAGCACCGAGCAAAGAACCACTGTAGAAATGACCCACAGAGGTGGCATTTAAAATCAAAGGTACATATCAACAACAATATAAAAAGAGACAGCAATAATAGATATCTCGCACGTGTTGTGGGATCTAAACACAACATCCCTGGAGTAACAGTATGGTAGCCAGTTACCATTCACCTGTCACTGAGGCCTCTAGATACCAGGAAGTGAGTTTAAACTCATCAAACCGTATCCCCTGAACATCTGGAGACAACCTTTACATCTATTTATCTAATCTATTTATCTATCTATCCCACTAAATCTGATCTCTCTCTGGTAGCTCTTTAAATCTGGTTATACTGTATTTGTACATGTTATGATCTCACTACATTTTTCTGCGCTGTGAAATATGTTGGCACTGAAATAATGATAAGAATAAGGATGCAGTGTAACAAAGCAAGACCTCCGTATACCACAGCGATTACATCAGCTATTCTTTAGAAGTTGTATTTGTTCATTAGTCATGGAAGGGGGAGCAATGCTTTGCTATGTCCGGCGTTGTCGGTGTCATCTTAGATCAATCCCTTGTTTCCTCCCAGTGCGAAGAGGACGTGTGTTACACAGCCCAGCGGCTGCTTCAGATGTTGCGTGTGTGTGCGGGGCTGGTACCTGGGATATCGGCGCTCTATGTGGGTTCACTAATAAAACGCTCCTCCCGTCTGGATCAGCCTTAGCTCCGTTTATCTGATCAACACTACGGCCAGAGAAGGATTCCCATGTGTCAGCGTGGATACGTCCGTCTCAGAGCGCAGGAGGAGGGTTTGCAGACTTGATTCTCTCCATGCTAGAGCACCTGATGATTATTTATTTGCCTTATAAATGCACAGTTCCCCTTGCATTGTTAAATGTATTTAATGCTCCTCACACTGAACAATAGAGTGACAGTTTGCACCTTTATTTTTATTTTTTTTGGTACCCTATTCGCTTATTTCTAAACTGTGGTTTTTTTTTTGGCCCACAAAATAAGCCTAAAAACAAAATTAACCTGGCTGCTGAGCACCTCACACTGTGTGACGACAGTGAATTTCAGCGCCTGTTCTCAGAGAATCCCAGGACAAGACCACTTCTCTGAGAAGCCTGTCTGGGAAATGGTGCGGTGCTGCCAACGAGTACAGCAGAGACAGCCTTGTAGAGTTGACATTTTCAATTAAATCATAAACAGTCTCTGAAAAAAAATAGTCTGTAAATCTGCTTTAAAGGACATGTCATATAGTTAACTTTCTACATCAGGGTTATTTTGGAGAGGACAAATTGAACCTCTGAACCCTTAGAGAAGGGTTTACATGGATAAGTGCTTTGGACTTCATTGCTAAGCTGTAGTGTGTGTAGCGCCTCCCCTGGTATTGAAGGGGTTAACTAGTTACTATAGGAGACTCGTACTACAGCTGTTAAATGGCTCAGAATCGCCAGGACAGATTGAACTCATTTGTACTTTATTTAGCAGTCTTTTCTCAATAGGATAAAATGACTACAAATCCCAGAATGCTTTGGGAGACGTAAATGCAAACATTAACTGATAGACTCTGTCTCCGTGGCCTGATCCACTTAGTTATGTTTCTTAAAACGCCAGGATATTGTAGGACCGTATTCAATATGCTGGGAATTTCCTCTCCAGCGCAGGGAAGGTGATTTCACGGTATATTGAACAGAGATCTTAGGTTAAAAACATATGTATTTGTTAAAAAAAAAAAAAAAATTGCATTTACTTATCCTTTTTCATCCTAATCACATCCTTCAATGTCAAACCCTACAGCGGTTTTCGACTTGATATTGATTTAAAATCCCTTTTAATCCTCTGCTTAAATATGCCGGCCACTGAATTCTCCAGGTTATGCCTAGTAACTCAATCCACAAATGATTGCAACATTGGGTTCCCTGCAATATTCTCACCTTTAATTATGATCCTTTACCTGCCCGATAATGTGTTCAGTATATATATGTATATGTTTTTTTTTTAAATGTCCAAGTATAGACACAAATTCCTGATTCCATGTACATAGTTACATAGTACATGAGGTTGAAAAAAGACATACGTCCATCAAGTTCAACCTATGCTAAATTTAGACAACAGATACTTTATCCTATATCTATACTTACTTATTGATCCAGAGGAAGGCAAACACAAACCCCCAGTGTCATATCATCCAATGATATCTCATAAGGGGAAAAATAAATTCCTTCCTGACTCCAAGAATTGGCAATCGGATTAATCCCTGGATCAACATCCTTCCCATGTATACTTATTTGGTATATCCCTGTATACCATTCCTTTCTAAAAAGATGTCCAACCTTTTTTTGAACAAATCTATTGTATCTGCCATCACAGTCTCCATGGGTAATGAATTCCACATTGTAACCGCCCTTACTGTAAAGAACCCTTTCCTTTGTTGCTGGTGAAATCTCCTTTCCGCCAACCTTAATGTAGACACAAATCTTACATCTAGTATGAAAACACCACTAAAAATACCATAAAGGGGTTGTATTTTCAGTACATAGAATAAGGCTTTGGGCAGCAAGCTATGTAAATCTCTTAAATTACATAGCATAGTAAATATGGCAAAGGTGTTAAAAGTAACAAGTGTTGTATCTAAACATTTTAACTAATGAATGTGTGCTTTTTGTTGTATAGTAAAAACATAATAAATATATATTTTTTTTATACAGTGTTTTTTTTTAATTTTTTGTTTGAATCCTTTATTACTTCTACTGAATAAAATCCCTGGTTGTCATAATCATTGTGTGTTTTGATATGGATATCTTTGTAATGTGAGCAGTCTCGTGCTAAGATGTACCGTAATGTACTTAGTATACAGCAGGACACCTGTAGATGAGACTTGGAGTAGGTCGAAATATCAAGAACTCTTGCTGGCCCATTATAATAGCTGTGGTCTTCCTGTATTGAATCCTGTTTTAAATCCAGTTTCCAGTCCTGATATAGTTTGCACCAAAATACAGGATCCCTGAGATGGTTTAAATTACCTGTCAGGGATTGCTGTAGGAAACAGGCCTGATTGAAGTCGTTTTTGAAAATTAAAAATGTGTAAATAATATGAACTTGGCTGTAAAAGCAATTTGTAGGGTACTTATGCTTTATACGATATCACAATCGATAAAGCTTTCTTCCGAGATAATACAGATTTTTGAGCTGGATGCTAGGGTTCATGTAGCTAAGCATACTACATCTTATGTCTGAATAGACCTTAAAGTGCACTAACACAGGTTAGTAAATCTAGGCTCAACACGGGACAGGGGTGGGGAATCCTTGCTCATTAGGTGCTGGTTGGCTTACCCAGGATGTTGAAGAGAGATCCTAGGATCGATGCGGAGCACAGCTGAAGGAGGGGACCAGCACCAACGTAAGCATTAAAACAAAAAATTATTTAGAACATGGTAAACAGGGAAAAGAAACACCTCTGATGCGTTTCAGGCAAAAAGCGCCCTTTATCACTGCCATTTGGATTTGTATCCTAAACACTTACCCAGGATGTTGAAGAGAGATCCTAGGATCGATGCGGAGCACAGCTGAAGGAGGGGACCAGCCCAACGTAAGCATTAAAACAAAAATTATTAGAACATGGTAAACAGGGAAAAAGAAACACCTCTGATGCGTTTCAGGCAAAAAGCGCCCTTTATCACTGCCATTTGGATTTGTATCCTAAACACTTACCCAGGATGTTTTCCACAGTCTGAGGGTCTCTTGTACCTCGCTAGCGGAAGGCTGCTATTCAGGGCTGCCACATTCTACTGAAGCCAACCCGGAGAATTTTATAAAAAAAATGAAAATGTTGCACTTAGCTTGAGCGGCGTCTCCAAGGTATCTCCCCCTGCAAATCCCTTCAATATGGCTGCGCAGCGTCAAATGGCGCCGTGTTGCCATGACAATGGGACGCTACGTGGTGTCAAGTTGGCATGACAACGGGGCGCCTAGGCGTCGTGTGACGTCACGTTATGGCAACGCGTGCCGCGTGATGTCACGTAGCGTCTTAGTGCTATGGAAACGGATGTCACGTAGCCTTTGGCATGGCAACGCGGCATCATTTGATGCCGCACAGACATTGGAAATAGTTGCAGGGGGGACAATAGTTGCCAGCACCACCCGGAGATTTACTAGGTAAACCCGTAGTCCGGAGATACGTGGCCAAAACCCGTAGTCTCCGGTTGAAACCCTGAGTGGTGGTAACCCTGATTGCAGAATAGCAGATTCGTAGTTCTCGCTTGTCTATAGGACCGAGCCTCGTGGGTGTCTCCAGCAAAAACCTTGGCGATACACCAACTAGCCAATCCAAGGTAGTCTCTGGTACTGAGATCGGCAGGGCTTTACATACTTTCCTCATCTCCATCTGGAAAATGAATGCTACACGCCGGCCAATCACGGAGCGAGAGCTCGCCAGTGATGAACCAATCCGGGCCATGGGTGGGGCACGGCGCTTCTACGACAGCCCACATGGGCGGGTCTAAGGAAAGTGGGAAATTTGAACCAACCAATGGGAATCGTGCCGATGGGGCTAAGATCCAGCACCGGTTCCCAGGGCTGGCCCAATATCTCCCGCAGACATAGGAGCCGCAGAGTCTGGGATGAAAAAGGACTCTGATTTTAGAGTCAGTTCCCAAGACCCGAATAAACACCACTCCCCACTCCTATAGCGACCCAAGCACTTCACCCACCCACATTTGGATAACAGACCCGGATTCCTTTGTGTGCTGGCTCAGTGATTTACCACCCCAGCTCACAAAGGAGACATTGAAAAACAAAAAATCACAGTTCATGGGGAAGAATTGTTACAGGGCACATAGGAATACACAAGTTGGCCATGTTGGCCACAATAAGATGGATGCCAAGTTTCTGGCATATTGTACCATCTTGACGGGTAGGGAAAATGACTGGGCTTAATCTTTAATATGCTGGTCACATTGCCCCTACCTAGGGGTGGCGAGATGTCCCGTTTTGGCTGGGACAGTCCCGTTTTTTTGTTTGTCCTGGAGTCCCGAAATGTTAGTAAATGTCCTGGTCGGCAGGTGCCGGCCGCGCATGCGCAACATTTGTCCCAGGAAAAATATGGTCACCCTACCCCGACCATCACAGGGGGGAGTGTTCTTAATTAAACTGTGGTGGTTCCAATCTGGGCACTTTTGCACAGAAACTTCCAGTGACTTGAATGGGAGTTTCAGCGTGATAGTGCCCTGTCGCAGTTTAATGAGTTACTCCCTTAGTGTCAAGCTATAGGGACAAAGTCACATCCATCTGATGACCTAGGAAAGTGACCAGCCTCTTCCAACTTTGGCCCAGATCCACAAAGTTCCATTAGGTCCCTTAACGTGACATTAAGATAACACCGTCAGGTTAAGACTAACAGACCTGACGTTATTTTTTACCTGTAAAGAGAACTGTGTTATTTTTATCGGCCTTTAGCAATAGTGATATGCAAATCAGGCGTTACCTTAACACCGCATATCCATTAAAGTCCGATAAAGATAACACAGGGACTTAACGTGGCGTTAGTTAGGTCACACATAAACTTGGCGCTATTCACATTCAGGAGTTAACGTTAAGAACACTCACATTTAACCATGAGGTTTACGGCCAGGAGAACGCTGATTTATTGGTGGATCAATGCTTCGGTTCCCACATGGACCTCTTGACAAAGGTCGACGTTGGGACCAAAACGTTGATCCACAAAAAAATAAAAGGATTACCTTTATCCATACGACCGTGTGAATGCTGTTACTCACATCCAGACACGGAAATAGGGCTTTTGTAGGCTCTGTATGGGTGTGTAACGCCACAGTTGAGCATCATTTAACTAACACAGCGTTATTTCCCTCTCCTCTCTTTCTCAACTGGAGTTAAAGTAATAATTAGCAGAACGGCCGTTGTTTCTGCATATAATTAGCTGTGAGGATATCTGTTAACCTCAGGGGAACATTACGTCCATCCCTGTGTTAAGTAACGTCACGCTTTGAGCCTTGATTAAACAGAGATTTTTGGACCTGGCTCTTTGAAAGTCGGTCAGAATTCTGTGACCATCATCCCGGAAGTAATGGGAACTGAAGGCGGTATTAGAAGCCACAGCATCTCGGTTCTATGGTCTGTGGGAAACATCAGAGAAAGTCTCTTTCAGGAAACACCTGCAAACCCAGTAGAATGTCACAGAGAAAATATATGGTTTGTGCAAGAAAGATAATTGAGCTGCAGCTTGCTGTATTTTTATTATTGTACAGTATATTATGTTCCACTGCAGTCAGGGATTCTGGGTAATGACATGCAAATGAGCTGTTACCTCCACGTGGAGAATGGGGGGACCTATTCCCCTCTTTGTTGCCAGGCAGGCCTGCAACATATTGCCAAGTATAAGATTACGGGAATAATTTCCTGGTGAGTGGAGAAAAGTTGTGGATTTTTATTCAAGTCTGAACCTAGTGCTAAAAGAGCCATCAATTTAATGAAACCAGAAAACCATTCAAAATAATGTATTTAAAAATATAATAAGCAAAATAATGTATTAAAAAATATAATAAGCAAAATAATGTATTAAAAAATATAATAAGCAAAATAATGTATTAAAACCCATTACATTTCCAGTAGAAGGAGATTATGAATGAATATATATATATATATATACTAGCCGATATACCCGGCGTTGCCCGTGATGTACCCCCCTTCACAGCTGACTGGCCCCCACGTGCACAGCCCCGTCCTCCCCCCTCCTTCACAGCTGTGGTCTCCCCTCCCTGCCCCCCACATCACTCTCCACCCCCCCTGCCCCCCACATCACTCTCCACCCCCCTGCCCCCCACATCACTCTCCACCCCCCCTGCCCCCACTCACCTCCTCCCCCACACACTTCACCCCCTCCCCCACATCAATCTCCACCCCCCCTCCCCACACACTCTCCACCCCCCTGCCCCCCACCTCACTCTCACCCCCTGCCCCCACATCACTTCCACCCCTTCACACATGTCCCATGTGAGGGAGAGGATGAGGACGGTGTGTGAGAGACAGGATAAGGAGTGTGTGTGAGAGAGAGGAACTCAAGCCAGGGGTGGTCCCCACCACAGCGTGGTTGACCCGCCTCCTCTTTCTTCCGACGCCTTGCACGCGCAGTTCGCAGTCCTGTGCCGTCGTCGCCCCCTGCTTGCGCTGTCTTACCCTTCATCCCCTGATTTCGTCTCGAGGCGCGAAAGGTGTTTGAGATGACTCGACGACCGAGGCAGCAGCCGACGGACCAGCCATGTGTGAGAAGAGGATGAGGGGGCCTTTTTCTAGGGTGTCAGTGTTACTGATCGAGCGGCTGAGGATTTGTGTCACAGGTTGTTGAGCTCGACCCCCGCTTGAGCGAGAGGAGAGGGGTGTGTGTGAGAGAGGCATGATGTGAGGGTGTGAGGCGGAGACACCCCCCAGCACATCGTTTGCGTGTAGAGAGAGGCTGAGGAGGTGAGGGCCCATAGCCGCCTCCTTTTGTGCTGTGAGTGACACGAATTCCGAGGATTGAGAGATGGGTTGATATGATGTAAGGATATCTGGATCGAGGAGGATTGAGTGTTGGGTTGATGTTTGCGTGAGACAGGATAATACAGGAGGGGGGGCGGGTGATGAGGAGGGGGATGAGAGAGGGTAGGAGGAGTGTGACGGTGAGGATGAGGAGGGTGGGGTGAGAGAGGATGAGGAAGGGTGTTGTGTGTGAGAGAGGATGAGGGGAGGATGGGTTGAGAGGACGAGGAGGGTGTGTGTTTAGAGATAGCGAGGAGAGGATGAGGAGGGTGTGTGAGAGAGGATGAGGAGGGTGTAGTGAGGGGAGAGAGATGAGGGGAGGGGTGTGTGAGAGAGGATGAGGAGGGTGTGTGAGAGAGGATAAGGAGGGTGGGTGAGAGGATGAGGAGGGTGTGTGAGAGAGGTTGAGGAGGGTGTGTGAGAGAGGATGAGGAGGGTGTGTGTGAGAGAGGATGAGGAGGATGGGTGAGAGGACGAGGAGGGTGTGTGTGAGAGAGGATGAGGAGGGTGTGTGAGAGGATGAGGAGGGTGTGTGAGAGAGGATTAGGAAGGTGTGAGAGAGAGGATGAGGAGGGTGTGTGAGAGAGAGGATAAGGAGGGTGGGTGAGAGAGGATGAGGAGGGTGTGTGTGAGAGAGGATGAGGAGGGTGTGTGTGTGAGAGAGGATGAGGAGGATGGGTGAGAGGACGAGGAGGGTGTGTGTTAGAGAGGATGAGGAGGGTGTGTGAGAGAGGATGAGGAGCCGCCTTTCTCTCTCCTGCGTCGAAACTGGATCCTCCGGTCGAGTGGTCAGTTGAATGGTGGGGCCAGACGTGCATCGACTGGGGCTCAATCAGTTTTCAAGCTTGTTGGTCGTTGGGTCTTTCTATGTTTCCTCCAGGTAGGTGCATCTGGGTTCAGCTGTCGGCATCTTCCGGGTTCCCAGGGTTTCAGTAGCCAACAGGGCTAAACGGTAGGTAAGTAAACAAGGTAAAAACGAGGAAGAAAAAACTTTATTTATTCTTCTGCTGTCTTTGTCCCGCTAGTCTCTCTGAGGCTCTGACCGGCGCCTCTTCTGCCTCTGATCTCTGAGACCTGGGGGTTTCGGCACCCCAAGCTGGAGGGGGGTTCAGGCCCAACGCACGGGCGAATTGCACCATCTCTTCAGGGTGCCTGATGCTGAGAAATTTTCCGTTCCTATTCGCAATGAGTTTGAACAGAAACCCCCACTTATATTTTATTTCATTGTCCCTCAGTAATATGGTCAGGGGTCGTAGCTCTTTGCGGCGGGTAATCGTGACTTTAGATAAGTCACTATTCTTTGGTCCCTGACCAGAGGAGACACACAAATCTGTCAATTTAAATTACAAGCGATGAGACATACTTGGGAGATTTGGATGAAATCTAAATTTAAATATAAGCTCACAACCACTAATTCCCAACTCACCCCAATTTTCAAAAACCCTAAATTCCCTCCTGGTTGTTAACCCAGACAATATGACCAATTCAAATCAAAAGGTATCAAGGCGATCGCTGACCTGCTGAGTCTAGGAAAGTTCCTGAGCTACCAAGGATTAAGAAACAAATATGAAATTCCAGAATTGGACGCGTTTAAATATCTCCAAATTCGACACTTCACACAGAAAATATCCCCAACATTGGAATTTCCCCCTCTCACTAATTTTAAGAAGCTGTGCCGCAACACCGCTCACCAAAAAGGTCTAATAACTAAAATATACGCTGCAATGGAGATGTCAGCGGACCCCCCTGTCCATGAATATATGCTCAAATGGGCAGCTGAATTGAATACAGTTATAGACAGAGAGGACTGGGAAGATATATGGGAATCTGCCTCAGGAACTTCCATATGTACCACAACGAAAGAAAATATGTATAAGATATTGTTCCACTGGTATCTTACCCCAGTGAGAAGAAGACAAATCTATCCTCTGGCCTCCGACTTAAGCTGGAGAGGCTGCAGACAAAAGGGTGACATGGCACACATTTGGTGGTTGTGTCCGGAGATTCAGAAATATTGGCTTACCATACAAACTATAATAAAAGAGGTCACAGACCTCACAATACCCATTGATCCGCTGACCTACTTGCTGGCCAGGCCAATGGAGAACATTGACCGTCCAGTGAGAAAATTAATCTCCTTCATTCTTACAACGGCTAGGTGCGCAGTGGCTGCCTCATGGAAGAAGGTATCACCCCCCTCCAAGCAAACAGTGAAAAAACGGATCAATGAAGTAATGCTAATGGAAAAACTGTCAGCCTTCCTAAAGAGAACCACAACGACTTTCTATAAAGTCTGGGAACCATGGTTGATCCTACCAACAAGGTAAAAACCTTTATACTTAGAAGAGGAGGCGACTCAGGCATCCGAGAGGAAGGGTGCGGTACTGGCTCCTGGTGACCGGGGTGAGAGGTTGAGAATCAACCCCCCTCCCCCACCCTCACTACCCCCTCTTCCTCCCCTCCCCTTCTTTCTCCTTTCTCTCGCTTTTCCTTTTCAGGCCACTAAGTGGATCAGAGGCATTGCGAGGGCCTACTCTATCCTATCCTATTCTTTCCACATAAAAAAACAAAAACCCTGTATTAGGCTAAGGAATAACATTATGTTTGTTCAATGTATATATGCCTAATAAAAAAAATTGAAACAAAAAAAAATGGCTCAGTGTGTCAAAACAAACTTGTCTTTGCCTTCATTATTGACTCGTTTGAGTGCTTATATTTAATTATCTCTATTTTTAAAAGCACAGGACTCTCCCTAAGGTAAACTGCAATCAGCAGAACCAGACTGGGCCTCTCCCTTGTAATATGGAGTCAGCTGGTCACTGTATCCATGATCGGAGAGTGGAAGGGTCTGCACGTACAGGTGGGGGGCTGGGCCACTTCCTGTTCCAGCTGTTATTCACGTATTGTTCGGAAATGACAGAGACAAAAAAAAACCCAGTCTGTCCTGCAGTTTCAGTATGAGACGTCTCAGTTAATGGGTGGGCAGCGGAGCATGTTACCAAGCGAATTTTCAACTTCCCACCTATGGCACTCTGCTATCTGCTGCCTCAATCCGAAGAACCATATCTCCCTTATGCTAATTGGTTTAAAAAGAACATTTCATTTTGAGTATGCTCCATGGCTGATAATTAACACCTCATACATAAACCTTGGCCCCGTGCAGACGCACTCACCAGAACGCCCTCCTACTGTCTCTCTACGTCCTTCCTGCCAACGAATTTGACTGTAAGCTCTTCGGAGCAGTGACTCCTTTTCCTAAATGTTACTTTTATTTCTGAAGCCCTTCTCCCCTTTATGTGTTATTTCTATTATCTGTTATTTATATGATTGTCACGTGTATTACTGCTGTGAAGCGCTATGTACATTAATGGCGCTATATAAATAAAAGGTCTGCCTTTCTTTTGCATGCCTTTGATCCTCTCACATCTCCTGACGTCTGAGCTGAGGTGCTGACATCATATGCTGTAAACCAAGGCTGTTTTTCCTGAAGATCCTGACACCTTTCTACCTATTGTGTAGATCAATGCTGTTTACTAATTGACCTGCTGTAAGTAGGCATTGCTACAGAGCCAAGACATATATGCTTTATCCAGATTGAAAAAAACTTATTGCACTATTGTATGCTTTCATTTTCTATTTTTCATGGTGTATCCCTGCTATCTTCGCTCCCTTCCCATCCCGGACAAGCTACTATTGAAAGGAATCTGTACATATTCCTGGAAGGTTGAGAATTTGATCAGTGATCACCTTGACACAATTATTTTGAATTTTATTTTATTTTTGTGCACTATTTAATCACAGATTGGGTGTGGTTAGCGCCGGTAACAAATCATTTTAAGTTTGCTATATAAATAAAGACATACTGTACATACATACAGTACATACATTTTCTAACGGCTAAAACTCACGGTGCTTTCCTCCGCCCCCTCCCCAATGGTCTGATGTCAGAGGATGCTGATTAATACATAGAAAGGGTGCTGTCCTCTAGTTTAATTATCCATCCATCAAAAACACAATCCTTTGCTGTGCTATATTATATACAGCACTGACAAACATCGCTGCATCTGGCTACGGATAATGTCAACCTCCCAAAAACATTATGCCGCAGATAAGTAAGGGTTATGGGCCACGTTTACTAACGATGGAAGGCACCCGAAATGGACCGTATGGGTGTCTCCGACGCCCGAAAGTGTCACAGCAATACATATAAAAGTTATGAATAGGAGGATTAAAAAATTCATACAGATTACAAGATTGAAGATGTCAAACTCCCCAGAGTGGGTAATGCCAAAGAAATATACGGTTGTAAAATAATTGTCATTGTTGGGATACATGGACTGTGCATCAAGGGATCTATCAATTAACCTATCCCCCCAAAATTGGGGTGTGACGGGGAGGAAAGGGTTAATACCTGATTTGCCATGCATTACTGTTGTTGCCCTGTCCCCGCCATTTTTATTCCCCATGTGCAGGCCATTCCCTGTCTGCGAGGGTAAAAGACAAGGTGCCTTGCTTGCCATACCCTCTAACCGACACATGATGGCAGATCTTAAATGTAAGGCAGGATGTATTTTTTTGTAAGTCCAAGCAGGAATTACTTGGACCTCCAGCTGTGATATGGGTGATTGAGCTTCGGTATTTTTATGACCAAGCCTTAAAGGGTTGTAATTATTTTTATGATGGAGCCTCAAAAGGCTCCCAGAGATTTAGATCCTTGTCTAAAAGAGTGTCAATTATGACAAGACCCAGAGGCCCATAATGTATACAATACTGGCATACTGATGCACAGCAGATGTCAGGCTAGTGACACCTTTAAGACAGAGCCCAGACACAGTGGCCCCAAGAAATGGGTGTAGCCCAGGTATGCTAAGTGGCATGGGCATCAACCTGACCCATGCGCCCTGCCCACCGGACAGCCCTTTTGACCAGTCTTATGAATTGTGGATCACTTGGCTATTCGTGGTTTTTTTTGTTCCCACGAGGGGATTGGATCCACATGTTAAAGATAGCTTTGGACAGTCTATAAATGTGGCTTCCCAATTATTCCCAGTGTGATTCCTGAATTTTAATCCATGATGTAAAGATGCAAGACTTTGTTCCAGTACAGCAGCAACCAGTCCAGGGGTGAAGGGGTTAATAACCACAGGACTTTTAAAACCAAGGCTGCATTTCTTGCACTGGCAAACAAAGGACAATTTCTTTCATTCCAAGGACAATTTATTTCGTTTCCTGATCCCAGTGAGTGTGGTTTTAAGTGTATTCTGCAGATGTCGTGTGTTTGTCTATGAAGGAAATAAATCACAATTTATTTTGCAACTTGTTCTTTACAATCAAGTACCCAGAAATATAAATGTGTTGATAAAAGTTGATGTCATCGTGACAAGCTTTTAAAAAACTGGTGGCAGCTGGTGGTATACTGATTGAACCTATATTGCAGTTACCTGCGGGCTCTGTAATATAGTGATGACCTTGTAGCTTGCAAGCTCCTCAGACAAGTAGCAACTGACACACACGTCTAAAGAGCACGAGAGACTTCACTGTTCCCTTCACCCATACCTCGAAGGCACCATGAGCGATCACTCAGGAAGGTTCAGGTCATGGACCAGAGAGAAAGTCGTGGAGAGATGTGCGGGGTGTGGCTTACCGACAGATGGGCGGTCGAAGGCACAACTGGAGGAGGATTTGGAGCATCATGAGGACCGCAGGGTCCTACCAGAGGGGCAAGTCCCCGTAGCTGCTGTGTTGGCTGATGCTATTCAGCCCGGAGTGCAGGAGGTCCCTCCAACTCTGGGGCTGCAAGGACATGAGGAGAGTGCTAGTGACCCCCCGGTCATGGGTGGCTTGGCGCCAGGGGTTGCGGACGAGGTGTGTCTCTGGTGTGTCTCTGATGTGTAGTATCTCTGATGTGTAGTATCTCTGATGTGTAGTATCTCTGATGTGTAGTATCTCAGATGTGTAGTATCTCTGATGTGTAGTATCTCTGATGTATCTCTGATGTGTAGTATCTCTGATGTATCTCTAATGTATCTCTGATGTATCTCTGATGTGTAGTATCTCGGATGTGTAGTATCTCTGATGTATCTCTGATGTGTAGTATCTCTGATGTATCTCTGATGTGTAGTATCTCTAATGTATCTCTGATGTGTAGTATCTCTGATGTATCTCTGATGTGTTAGATCTTGATGTATCTCTTTTTGCTCTAATGCCGATGTAGGATCTCTGATGTATCTGTAGTGTGTAGTACTCTAGACTCGATGTATCTCTGATGATCTCTGTGTAGTATTTCTTCTGATGTCGATCTCTGATGTGTAGTCTTCTGATGATTTGGAGTTATCTCCTGATGTTAGTATCTCTGGTCTGATGTGTAGTATCTCTGGGTATTCTCTGATGTGTAGTATCTCTGATGTATCTGAGTGTAGTATCTCTGATGTGTAGTATCTCTGTCTCTGATGTATCTCTCGATGTAGTATCTCGATGGTATCTCTGATGTATCTCTGATTGTTAGTATCTCGGATTGTTATCTCTGATGTATCTCTGATGTGTAGTATCTCGGATGTATCTCTGATGTATCTCTGATGTGTAGTATCTCGGATGTATCTCTGATGTGTAGTATCTCTGATGTATCTCTGATGTGTAGTATCTCGGGGGAGAGGGGGGAGAGGAGGGAAAGGAGAAGTGGAAAAAGGAACTTCACAAAGAAATGAAAAAGAAAGTAGAAATGAAGATGAATGCAAAAACCCCATCACAATCATAAGATAATATAAACAGTCATAAAACCATTGTCATGCTCATGTAATATCAATCTAGTTATATACTGATTTTATAACGTTACATATCATTTCATATTCATTTAAGGAAATGCTTTAGTTCCCAGTCAATATTCATACCCTTGGGCATCAAAGTCCCAAGGGTATAAATCCAATGCATTTCACGACAATTAAGAAGAGATTCTCTATCTCCTCCCCTCGGATGGTTTGCTATGTGTTCAATGGCACTAAATGTAAGTTGGTCTATTGAACCCATTGAACAGTGGTTAAAATGTCTAGCGACTGGGAATTTATCATCCTTGTTTTTAATGGTGCTGATATGTTCACTGATTCTTATTTTCAGAGGTCTAATGGTTCTTCCAATGTAACTGCAACCACATGCACACCTTAAAATGTACACCACATATTTTGTATAACAGGTCAAAAAGGAATTAATCCTATATTTTTGGCCAGTGTGTATACTTTTTATTGATTTAATAGGTAGAGCATGTTTGCAAAATTTACAGGATCCACATTTATAGAACCCATTAGGAACTCTACTTATGGTAGTATTTTTGGTACCTTTTTCCACTTCTCCTTTCCCTCCTCTCCCCCCCCCTCTATTTTCCTTTTACCCCTTTATTTTCCTCCCATAATATTGATCAGTGGACGATATGCCTCTGTATATATATATTTTTTCATTTTTTCATTTTTTCATGTATATACTTGTCTATGATCAAACCCTGAGATAAAGTATTATAGACATATTGCCATTGATATACAAAGGTAGTTTTATTGAATAGAATTTTGCCATATGGGCTATGGGAATGCATATTTTACAACTTCTCTCTGCTATCTGTACAAACGTGTATCTTGGGTTATAACTTTATTCATATTGGCATGTATTATGACTTATTGATATCCTCTTCCTTACCAGATCAGTCTATAAGATTGTTTTTAACATGTTTATATGTTTGGTTTTAATATTTAATTATTTCTTCTCGTGGGTGCTGTTGTATTACAGCATACACTTGCTGCGCATCTGATGTATGACGCCCCCCCTACTCGAGCGTCTAATTACCAGTTCTTTCATCCGATTGGTTCAGGGCTTGAGCCAATCAGATTGTACCCTGACGATTTCGCGCCATGAGTTATACACGTCATTGATCAGCTGGAGGCGGGGATCTCCTATATCAGCTGCTGCAGACGCAGTCTGTAAAATATTCTCTTTGAAAAAGGGCGACGGCCCGAAACGCGTAAGAGTTTTTACTTATCCCATGCCATGATGTCCACCATGGATTAAAGGACTTTTATTCATCGGTGTCTAGCCCCCTTTCCTTCACTTGCTGTGCTCCGTTTTTCCCGTGAGGAATCGTCTGCTGCAATATTATTCACGTGACGCACGCTTCTGGGATCACCTTACAGAAACTCTCAATCGTGAGTACCCCAGTCCGTTCACTACGGGCTGGGTGTCATACATTATTAGTGTCTTTCTCCAGGGGGACGTGTTATACTGTGTTACTGGGAGGTCAGAGATGTTTTACTGACCTTTACCTAACTACACAGGTTCCCCACATGTTAGGAGACAAATAGTGAGACACGGATCATATATGTCAAGAGTGTAGTGTTTCCCTTTTTCCTTTATTCATTGGTTATATACTAGAATAAATTATATGTATCCAGAGACACCCCGCAGCTGAGCACGGAATTTAGGAACCCTGTTTCCTAGTACTTGCTGGTATCTCTGATGTATCCCGGAGGGGGGGCAGTGGAAACTCTAGTCCTGGGCCCCGGGAAAGCGATTGGCTGCTCTGTTTATATCTAGGACATTTGGAACTTCCTGTACCATAATTAACGCCACAAAAGAGGCAGCACGGTAACCCCTTTTCTACGGTGATACAGTAACTCCTGCATGTTTTAAAAATAAAAAGAAACAAAGAAGGGAGAATAACATTTTTTGGGGCTTAACTTGCATTTAACAAATAGGTTCCTATTCAATATACAGTGAAACGGCTTCTCCATACTAGAGAAGATTTTAGACCCGACCATGTGAATGGAGTTGATCTCTTCTCCAGCACTGGGAAGCGGTTTCAGGACATAATTAATAGGGACCTCAGAGAGAAAGGGAGGAGAGAGGGTGACAGGCCCTGATAGTGCAGGGACAGAGAAAGAGAGAGGGTCAGATAACGGCCAGCTGGGACAATGTATGGGAGAGAGAGGGGCTCACAGGGAGAGAGACTTACAGCAGAGAGAGTCACAGGGAGTTATGTTGGTGAGGGAGCAAGAAAAATGAAAGAAAGAGAGTGACAGAGTGAGAGTGAAAGAAAAAGAGAGGTATGTATAGAGACACGCAGGAGTATAGTAGAGAGAGATGGACACAGATAACTGAGACAGGTACAGAAAAAAAGACAGACATGATTGAGGACTGCACGGAGCGACACATGCAAATTATATTAAAAGAAGAGACACTCAGACACGTAGGGGAAGAGAAAGCGAGAGAGGAGAGAAAGAGAGAGAAGAGCCAAGGCACAGAGAGAGGAAGTGAGACAGGCTCAAATTAGGAGCAAGACAGAGAAAGAGGCAGAGGCGCAGAGATAAGAGAGAGAGACAGAGAAGTACTGCATCCAAAGACGAGAGAGACAGAGACAGAGATACAGTAGTGAGGGAAAGAGAGAGGGTAAAAGAGGCAAAGAGAGGGAGAGAAGGAGAAACAGAGGTAGCAAAGGGAGGACTCAGAGATAGAGAGAGGTGAGAATAGGGACAGAGATAGTCAAATTTTACAGAAATAGGCCAACTCCCCCCCCCCCCCCTCTAATATTAGGATAGAGATAGGGAGTGACAGATAGCACAGATACAGTAACAGGAGGAAAGATATTAGAGAAAAGAGGCGAAAACTGGAGATACGTAGACAACATTTGCAGGGAAAGAAGGATCCAAAGTCACAGCTTGAAAAAGATATTCCGAGAGGAAGAAGGAAGACAGTGATAGAGAGAGAGACACTAAAGGAATCTTTGCTGCCATGCCTGATTCTTCCCAATGTCTGGATAAGACACAGTGCTATGATAAATTGACTGAAATATGTTGGAGCTGTGTATACCGCAGGACAAGCGAAGCTGCAGGGGACAGAGGTACATGGGACGGTGGTGCAGGGGACAGAGGTACATGGGACAGAGGTGCATGGGACAGAGGTGCCGGGGACAGAGGTGCCAGGGACAGAGGTACATGGGAAAGAGGTACCGGGGACAGAGGTACCGGGGACAGAGGTACATGGGACAGAATGGCGTGTGTGACATGGGACAGAGTCGGGGGGAGGTGCAGGACAGATGTACTGGGAAAACGGTACCGGGACAGAGAGGTGACCGTAGGACGATGGTACAGGGACCAGAGGTTGACAGGGTAGGGACAGAGGTTGGACCGAGTATGGGACAGAGGGTACAGGGGACAGTACAGAGGACAGACGTCAGGACTGTAACAGACACGGGCAGGAAGCAGACCGAAAGGCGACATACATGGGGAGGGAAAGATGGTATACAGGGGGTATCCAGAGAAATGGGACAGGGTACAGGGGAAAAGGTTACGGGGTACAGGGTTAGGGGCACAGTGGTAACAGGGACAGGAGGATCACAGGGAAAGACGGTTCACAGGAGGTCCGGGGACCGGGGTGCAGAGAGGGACAGAGGTGCAAGGGGTATATCCGAGCGACATGACCGAGAGTGCAGGAACGGAGAGGTTCAGTGACGATGTACAGGGGGACAGAGGTAGAGGGGACAGTGATGCCGGGGATAGAGGTACATGGAACAAAGGTGCTGGGGGTACAGAGCCGGTACAGAGGGGACAGAAGGTGATACCGGGACGAGACGAATATTGACTGGTACCGTGACAGATGTAACGATGGGAGGATGGAAAGGGAGCAGAGGGGGACGTAGTGATGCCGGGGACAAGAGGTACAGGAGGGACAGGATAGGGCAACGGTGATTGCGGGGGGAGGATAGATGGTTGCAGGGAAAAGAATTCGTGCATGCGGGGTACGGACGAGGTACATGGTACAGAGGTGCAGGGAGTCCAAGAGGACGGGTACTATGGGACAGAGGTGCATGGGACAGGGGGGACAGGAACAATGGGACGTGCACATAGTTACAGGGAACAGAGAGTTTGCAGGGTGGTAGAGGGGTACACACGGGACGGTAAACAATTACAAGGGCAGAGGGTCAAGGGAAGGGTACAAGGGACAGGGGTGCAGGGGACAAAGGTGCAGGGGGCAGAGGTACAGGGGGGGACAGTGGAAACAGAGGGTTGAGACGGTGCCCGGAAACAAGCGTGCGGGGGAAAGGGGTGCAGGGGACAGAGGTGCAGGGTTACAGAGGTGCAGGGGACAGAGGTGCCAGGACAACAAGGGTGTACAGTTGAGAAGATATGCGAACAGGGGACAGAGGTAGAGGGGACAGTGATGCCGGGGATAGAGGTGCATGGGACAGTGGTACATGGGACAGAGGTGAAGGGGACAGACGTACAGGGGGCAGAGGTGCAGGGGGAAGAGGTACAGGGGGAAGAGGTAGAGGGGGACAGTGATGCCGGGGACAGAGGTGCATGGGACAGTGGGTACATGAGGGAAAGAGGGATGCAGGGGCACAGGAGGTACAGGGGGGCAAAGAGGTACAGGGGGATAGACGGTTGCCGGGGACAGAGGTTGGCAAGGAAACAGAGGTATACAGGGCGCAGACAGAGGTGCAGGGGACAGAGTACAGGGGAAGATGTAGGGGAACAGAGGTGCAGGTGACAGAGCGCTGTACGGGGACAAGAGGTTGCATGGGGACCACGCACGAGGTGGCCGGGGACAAGATGATTGCCGGGGGCTCAAGATACAGGGGACAAATATGTACAGGGGGAACAGAGCGTACAAGGGGCGAATAGCAGAGTTGCAGGACAAAGGTGAAAGGGGAAGAGACGAGAGATCACAGGGGGGACAAATGTACAGGGGCCAGAGGTACCGGGGGAGGGGATAGAGGTCCGGGGACAGAGTGTTGCAAGGTACAACGGTGCAGGGGACAGAAGCCGGAGAGGGACAAGAGGGGCTACAGGGGACAGAGTTACAGGGGACAGAGGTAAATGGGACAGAGGTTGCTCGGGGGACAGACCGACAGGGGAGACGCTGGTCCAAAGTTCCGATGTATATGGGAAAATTAGCCATCAACTGTTGGGTTTTGCGAGGTACCGGGGACAGAGGTACAGGGGACAGAGGTACATGGGACAGAGGTGCCGGGGACAGAGGTACAGGGGACAGAGGTACCGGGGACAGAGGTACAGGGGACAGAGGTACAGGGGACAGAGGTACAGGGGACAGAGGTGTAGGGGACGGTGATGCCGGGGACAGAGGTGCCAGGGACAGAGGTGCTGGGTACAGAGGTGCAGGGGATGGAGGTACATGGGACAGATGTGCAGGGGACAGATGCTGGCAGCAGACATACAGGGGACAGAGTTATGAGGGACGGAGATGCAGGGAGGGGACTGAGGTGCAGGAGAGGTACATGTAGCTAAAGTACTATACATGGGCTACATAGGAAAGAGGTACACCCATGGGAGGGATCACTTTTTCTTTTATCTTCACACTGTCGCCCGTATTTACTAAGCCATCTTGTGCCATTAGACTCCTTCTGGCACTGGAAGACGTCTTATGGCACAAACCTGATTAGTACATATGGGCTTGTATATCTTACCAGAGTTACCATCGTCAATGGCATCCATACCAGCTATGGGTACCTTTTCTGGGAAGTCTGCCGTCTTCACATCAACGTACCTCGCGCCAACAACTGCAAGCTCAATATCATCCATGCCGGCTACCTCTCCTGAGCAGCCTCGACTCTTCACATCACCGTACCTTGAGCCAAAATATACTATACTAGTGGCCATTGTTGGTATATCCATCCTGGTTGTGATCGTAGCCTGTGCCTGCATCTTCTGGAAGAGGCGCTGTCAACACCGGGCAACTACAGGTGAGTAGGATCTCTCCACTCTGAGCCCTTTAAGGAAAGACAATGCTAGTGCACTGCTGGAGTAGGGTTTCCACCTCATAGTGATTACCAGTGACAGCCTAACATGTTTTCTTCTCAATAGAGTTCAGTCTCAAAAGGTAGTAGAGACTGTAGAGTCCTTATTTTCACTGCCCAGGACCCTTTCATTTGCTCGTGGTGAAACTAATTTCCCTGTAAAATAAACAGATAGCCCTGTGTCAATTGTATTGTTCTTGAGATGAAAAGTCCCCTTAAAAGTTCCTTGTATTGACCTTCAAACGTCAGACCTCACACCCCCTTCATTAATTTGGCGACTTTCTCCGTTTTTCCTTTTTGATGAGAAAGTGCCCCAAACTGTATTTCATATCCAAGGTGTGGTTTTATTAGAGATTTATCCGGGACAGTTATGCTCTTTCCATCTATTCATCAAAATATTCCGAAAAGGTATGACAATGATGTTCAAGAATCATGTTTGAAATTGGAATCCCTTTTTTGTTCAATGCAGGGGATACACCCCAGGCTGACCGAACCCACCCTGGACCGAGCCATTTGGAAATGCCAGAAACCCTCCCAGCTGACGTGAGCGTGCAGATTGGGGAGAGGTCTGCCCCCGATGTTCAATTAGAGGCCGGCTCAGGTGAGCTAAAGATGGCAGTGCAGATGTAATCGAAGGGAGATGTATCAATGCAAAGGAAGTGTGAATAGAGGTTTTGTGCTGACGCGTTGCTTCATTTTCCGTTTGCATCATAAGTCAGAACGACTTTCCGACGGGATGCAAACGGAAGAGCCCTGACCTGGGGGATGGCGCAGAATTTGAGCCATACTGTATGATTTTAATCTGTTCCTATCCCCCTCCTATTGTCACTCGCCAAATTATAAGCTGAAGTACACGACACAATACTTGGAGCAAAGACAAGACATTGATACATTAGCGCAAAAAAGACACGAGATGAAAATGACGCAGTCTTGCTCCAAATTTGCCTTAACACATCACCCCCCATTGAGTTATGTGGGTTACAGATTCAAAGGGTTATTCTATAAAGTGCGATAGCCATAAACCAGCGCTACCACACAAAAGCACAGCTCATTTCAATGTGTTTTCTTGGGGGGGGGGGGGGGGTTTTGTATTTATTTGTGTGGGGGGCGAGTGTTTTGCATTTACAGTATTTGAGGGGGGGAATGTAGGTGTGGCCAGGGGGAGGGGGATTGAGGGAGAGTGGAGTAATTGATGAAGGGGGTGGGAGAGTGAGAAGGGGGTGAGTGGGGGGGAGGAGAGGGAGTGAGGGGAGAGAGGGGGTGTAAGAGAGGGAGTGAGGAAGAGAGAGGGGGGGAGTGGGGGGGGAGTGAGTGAGGAAGAGAGGGGGGTAAGAGTGAGACAAGGGGGGGAGGGAAATACATGGGGAGAGGGGGGGAATAGAGGAGGGGGTCGCGAGGTGTTAAATGGGGGGGCTCACCAGACAAGGAAGCCAATGCGATTGTTCAATTAGAATAGGTTGTTATGTGGGGTCGCACCTTTAATCCAGAAGGACTCGTCCGTTTCCATTTGTTTGTAGGCGACGTGGAATCAGAGAAGCAGGAAACCATAAAGATAGAAACATTGTGAAGAATCTTCCAATCCCCCCCAAGGAACTCCTATCCCACCCAGAAGATAAGCGAGTGTTTGTGGTCGTAATCGTAATCACATAATAATGATCTGTAGCCTCGTAGGTTAATATCACGTCTTATTCCCACTCACTGAAGATCATTCACCTCTCCCATTAAGCCACGGCCTACAGTTTTCACTCGACTGCTTTTCGTAATTGGTGGTACAAGCATCAGTCTATGTCAGGGGTGGCCGACCCCAGTCCTCAAGGGCCACCAAGAGGTCAGGATATTCGAAACCTAAAGATGAAACATTGTGAAGAATCTTCAAATCCCCCCCAAGGAACTCTATCCCACCCAGAAGATAAGCGAGTGTTTGTGGGTCGTAATCGTAATCACATAATAATGATCTGTAGCCTCGTAGGTTAATATCAGTCTTATTCCCACTCACTGAGATCTTCACCTCTCCCATTAAGCCACGGCCTACAGTTTTCACTCGACTGCTTTTCGTGTAATTGGTGGTACAAGCATCAGTCTATGTCAGGGGTGGCCGACCCCAGTCCTCAAGGGCCACCAAGAGGTCAGGATATTCCTGCTTCAGCACAGGTGGCTCAATCAGTGGCTCAGTCTACGACTGTCTACTACTGAGCCACTGATTGAGCCACATGTGCTGAAGCAAGGATATACTGAAAAACCCAAACTTGCTGGTGGCCTTGACAAATGAGTTGGGCCACTCCGGCTCTAGTTTATTGAGAATGCTGCATTGATGATATATGTGGCCATACCCAAAAACAAATCAATATCTCAAACATACAAAATGTTTACAAACAATCTAATGTAACATAAACATAAAATCAAGTCGTATATCAAGAAAAAAGTTTGAGTATGCACTTAGATGGTAAAGTCCTGCAGCCGTGAGTCCTCTGGGATGATCCAAATCCCATAGAAACAGTCTTTGCAGAGAGAGTCCTCCTCGGCGCTGGAACTTTCACTCGTGCGCAACACAATGCATGAAAAATATAAACATGCAGAGAAACAATGAGGAGTAACACACGTAATTAAAGATGCCGTCACCTCTGTGAGAATGGGAACACTAGATGCTATTTCACCCTATACACTCCAGAAATGGTGATTGAAATGACCATAAACATACACACACACCACCGCCGCCACGCAGTTAACCCTTTCCAGCCTAGATCAGTCGTTGAAAGGGTTAAACGTAAAAGCCAGACCTCCATCTTGCCAGGAACACCATTTCCGCCTGAATTTTTCCCTGAACTAAGTGATATATGTACGCAAGAAACGACCTCCAAACATGCAGGCCGTTTTACCAGCTTTCGCTAGTTATTGTCAGGAAAACAGCCCAGTTCTGTTGTCTGGGCATCAGTACTGTGTTTTCTTAGAATCGGCTTGGCCGCAAGTTTCGCTTACAGAAACCAAGGCTATAGATAATGTGTACGGGTGGAAAATTCCCAGCTAGGCTGTTATTTAGTAATATGCTAATATTGTTACGCCTCTAATTAACACCTAATTTTCCTGTATAAATAGCATTGCTTTTCCGTAATAAAGTTGAGATGAAGAATCAGAATCACTCTCTCTTTATTTCTTTCTTTATTTTCCGAGCGCTCGTACGTCATCAGATCGAGGTTCAACAGCCCAGGGCGTGGTTAAGTCTCCCCGGGTCGTGCAACACTGTTTCCAGTCACGGCTGGCTGACCCAGGAGGTCCCCAGGCCCATTTTAACTGGCAAGAACCTTACAGTAGTCTAGGTGTAACCCAATCAATTAAGATATATTTTATTGCACCATAGTACTCCTAGATTACACCGGCAATGTTTGTTAATAGAAAACACTCACATCAATGGAGTTGAAGGTGAAAAGATTGCACCTCTGCCGGATGGACAATTCTCAGCAATAATATGTGGAAAAGAAAAATGAAAACATAGCACAGAACTGCTATATACCAACATTTAAAAACAAACACTTGGAATAAAACTCACGAATTCCTTCGTTCTTTGTAAGTCTTTCAACCCTTTAAGCCTGGTTGTGGGGGCCCTTTGATTTTTCTTTCCTCTGTGGCTGCTTCTGTTCCTTGCCTCTGTGGGTCCACGTGTAGAGCCTCCTCTGGTATTACTTCCTGGTAATCCTCAGCAGTCCTGCGACTCCAATACAGGAGTTCCAGGGATGGCATAGAGTTTCACAGAGTCCCACAGGCAAAAGGGTATCAATAAAAAAGCTACTTAGGAATGCGTAACAGATAGCAAACCTCACCCTACATGTTTCGTGAGAGATGTCTCACTTCCGGTGTACCCCATAGGAAGCGAGACGTCTCTCACGAAACATTTAGGGTGAGGTTTGCTATCTGTTACGCATTCCTAAGTAGCTTATTTATTGATACCCTTTTGCGGTGGGACTCTGTGAAAAACTATGCCAACCTGGAACTCCTGTATTGGAGGCGCAGGGACTGACTGAGGATTACCAGGAAGTAATACCAGAGGAGGCTCTACACGTGGACCCACAGAGGCAAGGAACAGAGAAGGCAGCCACAGAGGAAAGAAAAATCAAAGGCCCCCACAACCCGAGCTAAAGGGTTGAAAGACGTACAAGAACGAAGGAATTGTGGTTTTATTCTAAGTGTTTTTTTTAAATGTTGGTTAATAAAATGTTGGTATAGCAGTTCTGTGGCTATGTTTCCATTTCTTTCCACATACCATTGCTGAGAATTGTTCATCGGCAGAGGTGCAATTTTTTCATCATCAACTCCATGTATGGAGTGTCTCTATTAACCATCATTCACGGTGCAATCTAGGTGTAATCTAGTAGTACTATGTTGCAATAAAATAAATTTTAATTGTTTGGGTTACACCTAGACTACTGATCCAGGCTGTAAAGGGTTAACTGCTTGGTGGTGTGTGTATGTTTATGGTCATTTCCATCACCATTTCGGAGTGTTTAGGTGATGAAAAGCATCTAGTGTTCCCATTCTCACAGAGCGGTGAGGCAGACGCATCTTTAATTAAGTGTGCTACTTCATTGTTTCTCTGCATGTTATATTCTCATGCATTGTATTGAGACAAGTGAAAGTTCACAGCGAGGAGGAGGGATTCTATGTGCAAAGATTATGATATATGACTTCTAAATATTCTTCTTGGGCCCTGAACTACAGAGGTCCGATATTGACTTAATGAGGTGTTAACGCCTCTGACAGGGTGAAGTCAGGTACTGATAATTATGCTTAGGAAACATACATCTAAGTCCTTCATCCAGCACTCAGAAGGTTAACCCAGTAAGAATACTTGGGCAATCAGAAAGTAAGCTGAGACAGCTGACAACCAGCTAGATAAGGAGGCTACTGCTTGTAGTAGGTGGCTGTCTCAGATTACAGAGCTGTCCTGTGCAAGCTCCTATCCAGAAGGATTTCCTAAACTCTCTCTAGGGACAGAGATTCCCAAACAAAGGTACAGTAAGGACTTTAATATTGTTCCATAACTATTGTGGTATATGTTTAGGGGTTGGGAACTGGACAAAGCCAGCCTGATAGGGCTTGGAATGGTTAGCAAGATCTCCCTATGGGGAGTAGGTGTTCCTTTTATGAGATTTGTTTTGCCTTAAAGGAAAAGTGTGCCTAAATGTTTATTTGTGTTGTGGAGAAATAAAACCACTCAACATTTGGTTTACCCTGAAACTGCACATGTGGACTATTGTCTGACCTCGCCTACAGGCCGTCCTGGCACAGCTTCGTTAAGTTTAATGTGCATCTTCAACACTCTCATTTCAAATTTGTTGGCCGAACAATGAATGACCTTCATACAGTATTTCATTCACAAGAAAAATGAATATTCCTACTATAAGTTTTAAAATATTGTACAAAAAACTTGTAACACGCTTCCAGTTCCAAACCAAATAAGTAAAACATTGCTATATATAACGCTACGAGTATTTTATAAACCTCTGGTAAGGGGGGGTGGCCTCCTTCCAGATATAATCCCAGCTCCAATAGCCCATAAAGGGTCCCGCATAATTGGATGCAAATCAGGTACCCGTTGCCGTACCGCGAATCTGTCCATGGGTAAGGTTGCTATCAGAAATAAAGAAAGAAAAATAAGCAACTGATGATACCATCAGAGTGCCCAACACTAGTATATAATGAAGTAAACTTCCACTGTAACCCATCTACAGTATATCCCTCACACCAATCAAAGTGCTCTGAAGAATGTAAAGCATTCACTGTCACTCAGATATGAATGTCATCAACGTATTTAGTCAGGTTTGCGGTAACGGAATGGATACCTGAAACAACTAAGGGGTTAATTTAGCCCTGTAGGTACTCCAGGATGTAGCATCCTGAGACCTGACACTCCAGAGGCCCCATGACGGTACCGCGGTACCCTGGTGTTCTGCGACCCTCTGCCAAGGATGCCGCGGCCCCAGGTAGAAACTCTGCTGGCGGCTCAGCGGGCGCATCCCACGCTGCCTGGAGACCTAGAGCCTGCGATCCACATTTCCTCTCTCAGCCCGGCACAGAGGGAAAGAAGCCAGTTCTCCAAGCACCGCGAGACGAAATGCGCGGGTGAGCAGCTCTGTGACATGTTTTATGTGTTGAAAGTGATGAGGGGGAGAGGCGAGAAGGCTTATTGTGGGGCGTGGAGGGAGGTGAGCGCTTTGTGTGTGGGGGGGGGGGGGGAGTTGTGGGTTGTAGTAAGCAGAGTTGACGTCCAATGAAGGATGAAGGGAGGTTTGGGGACAGTAGGGATTTTTTGTCACTTTCGTTTTGTATCTACAATAACCAAATTGGGTCTAATTCTTGGCCATGAGCACTGCTGTTTTTGAGATGTACAATGCCTCTCATTCTCTACTTGTTCTAATAAACTATTTTCTGTGTAACAAGCCGGTATGGATCCTGGGTGCACGAGGTGTGCAGTATGGTACACGAGGTGTACAGTATGGTGCACGAGGTGTACAGTATGGTGCACGAGGTATACAGTATGGTGCACGAGGTATACAGTATGGTACACGAGGTGTGCAGTATGGTGCACGAGGTGTACAGTATGGTGCACGAGGTGTACAGTAAGGTGCACGAGGTGTACAGTATGGTGCACGAGGTATACATATGGTGCACGAGGTGTACCTATGGGCAGAGGTATACGATGGTGCACGAGTATTTACAGTATGGTAACAGGTGTACAGTATGGCCGCACGCAGGTGTACAGTATGGTGCCACGCAGGTGTACAGTATCAGGTTGCACGACGGTGTACAGTATGGTGCCACGAGGTATACAGTATGGGTTACACGGGGATGCAGTATGTGCACGAGGTGTTAACCCCCAAGTTATGGTGAACGAGGTGTGCAGTATGTACACGAGGTTGTACAGGATGGTGCACGAGGGTGTACAGTATGTGCACGAGGTGTAAGTATGTGCACGAGGTGGCAGATGGTGCACGAGGTTTGTACAGTATGGTGCACGAGGGTGTACAGTATGGTGCACGAGGTGTACATATGGTGAACGAGGTGTACAGTACAGTATGGTGCACGAGGATTGTGCAGGATGTGCATGAGGTTGGACCAGTATGGTTGCACGAGGTGTGCAGTATGGTGCACGATGGTGTGCAGTATGGTGAACGAGGTGTACAAGTATGCGTGCACGAGGGTACAGTATGGTGCACGAGGGTGCAGTATGCAGTATGGTGCACGAGTGGTACCAGTATGGGTGCACGGGTGTACATATGGTGCACGAGGGTGTGCATGTATGGTACACGGGGTTGGTGTACGTATGGTGCACGAGGTGTACAGTAGGTGACGAGAGGTTACATATGGGACGAGGTGTAATTACAGTATGGTGACACGAGGTGTGAAAGATGGGTGCAGAGGTGTACAGTATGTGCACCGAGGTGTGACAGTATGGTTGCACGAGGGTACAGTATGGTGCACGAGGTGGCAGGTTATTCACGGCCGTATGTGCACACGAGGTGTGCAGTATGGTGCACGAGGTGTAAGTATGAGGGCACGCAGGTGTGAGTATGGTTCCACGAGGTGTGTCAGTATGGTGCACGAGGTGTGTACCATGTGAGTGGTGCGAGGCGAGTGTACAGTATGGTGCTGGAATGAGGTGTGCAGTATGTGCACGGGGGGTTTGTATACAGTATGGTGCAAGTACGGGTATGGTGAGGAGGTGACAGATGGTGTCAGTGAGGTTGTACGAGGTACAGGTATGTGCACGAGGTGTGCAGGATGGTGCATGAGGTGTTACAGTATGGTGCACGAGGGTGTGCGTATGGTGCACGAGGTGTTACAGTATGGTGCACGATGGTGTGCAGTATGGTGCACGAGGTGTTGCAGTATGGTGCACAAGGTGGCAGTATGGGCACGAGGTTACGCTTCAGCACAGGTGGCTCAATCAGTGGCTCAGTTACGACTGTCTACTACTGAGCACTGAGTATGGCCAATGTGCTGAAGCAAGGATATACTGAAAACCCAAACTTGCTGGTGGCCCTTGACAACTGGAGTTGGCCACTCCTGGTCTACGTTTAATTGAGAATGCTGCATTGATGATATATGCTGGCCATACCCCAAAACAAATCAAATATCTCAAACATACAAAATGTTTACAAACAATCTAATGTAACATAAACATAAAATCAAGTCGTATATCAAGAAAAAAGTTTGAGTATGCACTTAGATGGTAAAGTCCGCAGCCGTGAGTCCTCTGGGATGATCCAAATCCCATAGAAACAGTCTTTGCAGAGAGAGTACCTCTCGGCGCTGGAACTTTTCACTCGTGCGCACACCATGCATGAAAATATAAACATGCAGAAACAAATGAGGAGTAACACACGTAATTAAAGATGCCGTCACCTCTGTGAGAATGGGAACACTAGATGCTATTTCACCCTATACACTCCAGAATGGTGATTGAAATGACCATAACATACACACACACCACCGCCGCCACGCAGTAACCCTTCCAGCCTAGATCAGTCGTTGAAAGGGTTAAACGTAAAAGCCAGACCTCCCATCTTGCCAGGAAAACACCATTTCCGCCTGAATTTTTCCCTGAACTAAGTGATATATGTACGGAAGAGAAACGACCTCCAAACATGCGGCCGGTTTTACCAGTCTTCGCTCGAGTTATTGTCAGGAAAACAGCCCAGTTCTGTGTTCTCGGGCATCAGTACTGTGTTTTCTTAGAATCGGCTTGGCCGCAAGTTTCGCTTACAGAAACCAGGCTATAGATAATGTGTACGGGTGGAAAATTCCCAGCTAGGCTGTTATTTAGTAATATGCTAATATTGTTACGCCTCTAATTAACACCTAATTTTATGTATAAATAGCATTGCTTTTCCGTAATAAAGTTGAGATGAAGAATGAATCACTCTCTCTTTATTTCTTTCTTTTTTCCGATGGCGCTCGTACGTCATCAGAGAGGTTCAACAGCCCAGGCGTGGTTAAGTCTCCCGGTCGGCAACATGTTTCCAGTCACGGCTGGCTGACCCAGGAGGTCCCAGCGCCATTTTAACTGGCAAGAACCTTACAGTAGTCTAGGTGTAACCCAATCAATTAAGATATATTTATTGCCCATAGTACTCCTAGATTACACGGCAATGTTTGTTAATAGAAAAAACACTCACATCAATGGAGTTGCGAGTGAAAAGATTGCACCTCTGCCGGATGGACAATTCTCAGCAAGAATATGTGGAAAAGAAAAATGAAAACATAGCACAGAAATGTATACCAACATTTAAAAACAAACACTTGGAATTAAACTCACGAATTCTTCGTTTGTTGAAGTCTTTCAAACCCTTTAAGCCTGGTTGTGGGGCCCTTTGATTTTCTTTCCTCTGTAGACTGCTCTGTTCCTTGCCTCTGTGGGTCCACGTGTAGAGCCCTCATCTGGTATACTTCCTGGTAATCCTCAGCAGCTCGCGACTCCAATACAGGAGTTCCAGGGATGGCATAGAGGTTTCACAGAGTCCCACAGGCAAAAGGGGTTCAATAAAAAGCTACTTAGGAATAGCGTAACAGATTAGCAAACCTCACCCTACATGTTTCGTGAGGATGTCTCAACACCCGTGTGTACCCCATAGAGAAGCGAGACGTCTCTCACGAAACATTTAGGGTGAGGTTGCTATCTGTTACGCATTCCTAAGTAGCTCTTTATTGATACCCTTTTGCTGTGGGACTCTGTGAGAAAACTAGCCAACCTTGGAAACTCCCCCTGTATGGGATCGCGCAGGGACTGCTGAGGACTTACCAGGAGTAATACCAGAGGAGGCTCTACACGTGGACCCACAGAGGCAAGGACAAGACAGAGCAGCCACAGAGGAAAGAAAAGAAAATCAAGGCCCCCACAACCCGGCTTAAAGGGTTGAAAGACTTACAAAGAACGAAGGAATTCGTGAGTTTTATTCTAAGTGTTTGTTTTTAAATGTTGGTTAATAAAATGTTGGTATATAGCAGTTCTGTGCTATGTTTCCATTTTTCTTTTCCACATACCATTGCTGAGAATTGTCCATCCGGCAGAGGTGCAATTTTTTCATCATCAACTCCATTGATGTGAGTGTTCTCTATTAACCATCATTCACGGTGCAATCTAGGTGTAATCTAGTAGTACTATGTTGCAATAAAAATAAATTTTAATTGTTTGGGTTACACCTAGACTACTGATCCAGGCTGTAAAGGGTTAACTGCTTGGTGGTGTTTGTGTGTATGTTTATGGTCATTTCCATCACCATTTCTGGAGTGTTTAGGGTGAAATAGCATCTAGTGTTCCCATTCTCACAGAGGTGACGGCATCTTTAATTAAGTGTGCTACTCATTGTTTCTCTGCATGTTTATATTTCTCATGCATTGTATTGAGCACAAGTGAAAGTTCCAGCGCTGAGGAGGATTCTATGTGCAAAGATTTATGATATATGACTTCTAAATATTCTTCTTGGGCCCTGAACTACAGAGGTCCGATATTGACTTAATGAGGTGTTAACGCCTCTGACAGGGTGAAGTCAGGTACTGATAATTATGCTTAGGAAACATACATCTAAGTCCTTCATCCAGCACTCAGAAGGTTAACCCAGTAAGAATACTGTGGGCAATCAGAAAAGTAAGTGAGACAGCTGACAACCAGCTAGATAAGGAGGCTACTCTGTAGTAGGTGGCTCTCAGATTACAGAGCTGTCCTGTGCAAGACTCCTATCCAGAAGGATTTCCTAAACTCTCTCTAGGGACAGAGATTCCCAAACAAAGGTACAGTAAGGACTTTAATATTGTTCCATAAACTATTGTGGTATATGTTTAGGGGTTGGGAACTGGACAAAGCCAGCCTGATAGGGCTATGGAATGGTTAGCAGCAAGATCTCCCTATGGGGAGTAGGGTTCCTTTATGAGATTTGGTTGCCTTAAAGGAAAAGTGTGCCATGTTTATTGTGTTGTGGAGAAATAAAAACCACTCAACATTGGTTTACCCTGAAACTGCACATGTGGACTATTGTCTGACCTCGCCTACAGGCGTCCTGGCACAGCTTCGTTAAGTTTAATGTGCATCTTCAACACTCTCATTTCAAATTGTTGTGGCTTGAACAAAATGAATGACCTTCATACAGATTTCATTCACAAGAAAAATAATATTCTACTAAGTTTAAAATATTGTACAAAAACTTGTAACACCTTCCCAGTTCCAAACCAAATAAGTAAAACATTGTCTATATAACGCTACGAGTATTTTATAAACCTCTTGTAAGGGGGGGCTCCTTCCAGATATAATCCAGCTCCCAATAGCCCATAAAGGGTCCCGCATAATTGGATGCAAATCAGGTAACCCGTTGCCGTACCGCGAATCTGTCCATGGGTAAGGTGCTATCAGAATAAAGAGAAAAATAAGCAACCTGTATACCATCAGAGTGCCCAACACTAGTATATAATGAAGTAACTTCCACTGTAACCCATCTACAGTATATCCCTCACACCAATCAAAGTGCTCTGAAGAATGTAAAGCATTCACTGTCACTCAGATATGAATGTCATCAACGTATTTAGTCAGGTTTGCGGTAACGGAAATGGATACCTGAAACAACTAAGGGGTTTAATTTAGCCCATGGGTACTCCAGGATGTAGCATCCTGAGACCTGACACTCCAGAGGCCTGCAGTATGGTGCACGAGGTGTACAGTATGGTGCACGAGGTGTGCAGGATGGTGCACGAGGTGTACAGTATGGTGCACGAGGTGTGCAGTATGGTGCACGAGGTGTACAGTATGGTGCACGAGGTGTGCAGGATGGTGCATGAGGTGTACAGTATGGTGCACGAGGTGTGCAGTATGGTGCACGAGGTGTGCAGGATGGTGCACGAGGTGTACAGTATGGTGCACGAGGTGTGCAGTAAGGTGTGCTCCCCAGGGTTTATCCGCTAACGTACGATCGCCATTGTGGCTGTTAAAGTGAAGGGTATTTAATGACTATTATAGGATAAAAGAAAGGGAATATTGAAATCCTGCTCTCTTATTGTTTAAAATCCGGGCAACAATATCCCGGGATGCCCAGAGGTATAATCCACACAGCACTGTAATTAGATAGCAAGCCGCGCTTATATATAAAAAACGCGTCCGCATAAACGAAACAAAAATGGAAGCAATTTTAAAGAAAATTAAGTTTAATTCCTTTCTCCACCCCTCTCCCTCGCTGCTCTCACCTCCACTGCTTGCTCTTCCTCTCTCTGTCTCCCCACTCTCACCTCCCCGTCTGCTCGCTCTCCCTCTCTCTCCCTGCTCTCACCTCCCCGCTGCTCGCTCTCCCTCTCTCCCGGCTCTCACCTCCCCCGCTCCTTGCTCTCCCTCTCTCTCCCTGCTCTCACCTCCCCCGCTCCTCGCTCTCCCTCTCTCTCCCTGCTCTCACCTCCCCGTCTGCTCGCTCTCCCTCTCTCTCCTTGCTCTCACCTCCCTCGCTGCTCGCTCTCCCTCTCTCTCTCTCCCGGCTCTCACCTCCCCCGCTCCTCGCTCTCTCTCCCTGCTCTCACCTCCCCCGCTCGTTCTCCCCTCTTTCTTCCTGCTCTCACCTGCCCTGCTCGCTCTCCCCTCTTTCTCCATGCTCTCACCTCCCCCTCTGCTCGCTCTCCCTCTCTCTCTCCCTGCTCTCACCTCCCCCGCTCACTCTCTCTCCCGGCTCTCACCTCCCCCGCTCGCTCTCCCTCTATCTCCCTGCTCTCACCTCCCCCGCTCTTTCTCTCTATCTTCCTGCTCTCACCTCCTCCGCTCGCTCTCCCCCTGCTCTCACCTCCCCCGCTCGCTCTCCCTCTATCTCCCTGCTCTCACCTCCCCCGCTCTTTCTCTCTATCTTCCTGCTCTCACCTCCTCCGCATCGCTCCTCCCCCCTCCTCACTCCCCCGTCGCTCTCCCTCTAAGCTCCCCGCTTCACCTCCCCCGCTCTTTCTCTCTATCTTCCTGCTCTCACCTCCTCCGCTTGCTCTCCCCCTGCTCTCACCTCCCCCACTCGCTCTCCCTCTATCTCCCTGCTCTCACCTCCCACTCTGCTCGCTCTCCCTCTCTCTCTCTGCTCTCACTTCCCCTGCTCGCTCACTCTCTCCCTCTATCTCCCTGCTCTCACCTCCCCCGCTCGCTCTCCCCCTCTCTCTCCCTGCTCTCACCTCCCCCGCTCGCTCTCTCTCTATCTCCCTGCTCTCACCTCCCCTGCTCGCGCTCCCTCTATCTCCCTGCTCTCACCTCCCCCGCTCGCCTCCTTGCTCTCTCCCTTCATGCTCTCACCTCCTCTGCTCGCTCTCCCTCTCCCCCTCCCTGCTCCCAACCCTCCGCTCGCTCTCCGCTCTCTCTTTCCCTCTCTGCACTCTTTGCCTCTCTAAAGCACCCCCCATTCTCTCTCTCATGATCCCACCACCCACTCTCTCTGCCTCTCATGCCTCCCTCTCTCTACCTCTCTCACGCTCCACCTTGTTCCCCCTGTCTCTCGCTGCACTCTACATTTAGCCATTAGTATTAATTCCCTCAGTGTGGGAATTACCTGGCCATTAATAAACAGTGACTGTGGTATGACTTACATTGAATGACTTACAAAATCAACTTGATAATGACGTTTCTTCAACATCAAAACCTGTTCAAACTGACCCAGAAACTGTCAACGTAGAAGAATTAAATTGAAGACACGTTTTAAAATTGCATTTTTACCGGAAGTGTACAGTTCAATTTTAATAAACAATTGTGAAAAGCGTGAATAAATAAGAGTCATCTGAGGATTATTTTGCAGAATAACAGATAAGTTTATTGCATTGTGCGGTGCACACGCAGGAGGCAGTTTCAAAATAAAACTCCCCCAACAAGATACTTGCATACAGGCCTAATTTATACACAAAATACTAAGCCCACGCCCCCTATACGAGGTTGCGTGTGTGTCACTACGTAAGCATATAAGATAAACAAAATATGAACATGAACACATCGAGTTAATAACATTATTATGGGATTCATATTAGAAATGAAATGACTCAGCTAATATTCCTTATACAAGCCGATGACTTTTCCTCTACATACGGGACTTCATGGTCACCTCCCTCGGAATGCGAGACATGGTGTTATCTATCTTTTATTTTCATAACATTCACGCTTTTTCTCTTCTCTTCAAGGTCTTGTGGCTTAGCTGAATCGCTTAAATGATATTAAGACTTCAGGAGCAGAAAAAATAAAAATGTCTTGAAACTAACTTCCATACCAACTTTCATACAGACAATAGACAATATCAGGCACCTAAGATGGATGCTGACTTAAAATGGCGGCTTAGATCCCAGTGCTGTTTATGTCAGACCTCCCCCCCCCTCCTTGCATCATATTCTCACTTTGTCAGTTTCCTCCTTTTTTATTCTTAAAACATGCTTTTGAGAATTAAGTTTATAATGTTAGTCCAGGGACACATAGATTGTATACTGCGGTGCTCCATCATCTGATACTGCTCATTGGTATAACTCAGAGGAGAAGGGCGCGTGCCCTTCACTGTCATAGTCTCGTAAGGCGCTGTGGCCCCAACATATCTTTTGGAGTTGAATAACTGTGATCTGCATCTTCTTTCTTCAAGGGACTGCTATTTCTGGCATCTGCAAAGAGTGGCATCAGATTGGAGGAGGGGTAGCAATTTGTGGATCATACCTCTGCAACACGTGACACACACATATATGACAACAAGTAACACTCCCAAACACACCAAAGCATTCATAAGTTTTTGCTCCAAGTGATTTAAGCCATCCACCTAACCCCAAGGGTGATATTCTGTCCCTTCCCTTTGTAAGCCTCTTTTGAATCTCTTGTATTTCATCTAGTTCATGCTGCACTCTACCATTCTGATCTTGAATGAAAACACAACATTGTTCTTTGATCCAACACATACCCCTCCTTTTGAAGCTAAAACATAGTCTAAAGCAATTCTGTTTTGTAAGGCCATAAGCCTAATCTGAACCTGTTCTTGGTTTAATGATGAAATTAAAAACTGCAAAATTAAGGCCACATCCTTCCTGTAAATTGTTATCTGACTAAAAATACATTCTTACACAGGTTTCATTGGTTGGTGGAGACACTTGACCCATAAATTGATTCTTGTTCCTAGTGTGTGATACGCCCTTTAAAGAGGTTCCCTTAAAAAATTGGAAAATACAGAAATTATACACATAATACTAAAAACCTTATTTTATGCAAGCAACCTTTCTTTGGTATGCAGTTGCTAGATAAAAGAAAATGGCATCTATCTCTATTATTATATATTTTCAGAATCATCACAACATTCTATTACTGAGAATTGAAGGGGGTTTGGTATCTGTGGAAGCGAATGCATGATCCTCACCCTGCACGCATTGTATACATCATTCACTCAGAATATCAGAACAGACGATGTCTGCGATGGGTCAAAATGGCTGACTTATGATCCTTTCCTTGTGGCTGACACACGCCTCTCCTCTGGGTGACCCCCTCCTCTCGGTGGAGGTGCCAACCACTTCTGGATCAAAGCATACATAGAGAGTGATGAGTACTGCCAAAACACATACAAGAGCTTTCACAAGCCACGCTTCCAGGAAACCAATCCTCTCATCAAGGCTCAATTGTACATACATCTTAAATTTCTAACTTAACACACTCTAAAAATAAAAATATTAAGTCTTTGAAAGAAGAAAAGTGAAAATAAATGTTCGGATTAAGACCGGGCCTTAGCCTGGTGTCTTATTTTCCTTGTTGGTTAATGGTTAGAGTTTTGACTCGGCAAGACGTTAACTTGATGCGGCTGTACTTTAGGTGACTTTGGTCTTTGGTGGAGCTGGAACGAGCTTTACTGTACTTTGGGTCCAGGAAAAGAACTCTGCCACTTTAATTGCTGTATTGGTGGTTAGTATAGGCCTTTTCATCTGGGATACAGAGCATGCTTGCGTAGGACATATTTGACTATTAACCCCGTCTCGAGTAGGTGCATTTTCAACTTTACCTAGAGAGACTCAAAAAATGTATTAGTTGCATCCGACTTATTGTTTTATTACCAATAACATGGTCCTTAATTCTTTCCTTTGGACTGCTGATAGTCACAAGTCCTCCCATAGTGTCTCATAGGGAGATAATTTATACCTAGGAATAAATTCTTGTATCAATGTGTTTACTCCTGTCTTAGCATCCGCATATAGACAGAGGTATTCCCTATTAATGTTCCTCAAATTAAAACTAAGTAGCCAATGTGAACCTGACTTTGATACAATCTAAGTTCCTGAAATTTTGGGGCCTCATCCCTTGCCCAACTAATTGCTTCCATAGTTAATTCTATCCTGTCTGCAGGCCATATCCCTAAGACCTGGAAAACTGCCAGAGTTTGTCCCAATCTTCAAAAGTGGGGACAAAAAACACTGTCTCAAACTACAGGCCAATCCTTCTTCTCCCAATACTATCCACAGTCATGGAAAAAATATTCACCCCCCAATTAAGCAATTATTTTACCCATACAAATTTCCCTAGCCATTCCCCATCTGGCTTTTACCCAAACAATCCACTGTAACTATTCTGCTAAATAATGCATACCTTATTCACTTATGTAACTGCTTTTGCAACTATGTATCCCCTGTATTTAACCCTATGCACAAGACACACCCACAAATGAGAGGTGACTCCCAAATTCACCCCTTCCTGGCAAACTCATTCTAGATTACACAGCAATTTTGACAATAACCACTGCTTACGGACACCTTTGAAAAAAATAAATGGTTAAAAGTTATAACATACATCACATTCAATTAATAGACAAATGATTTTGTAAAAGACTTCACACTAATGTCTTGCTTTATATAATCTCTTTGCACAGTGCTGAGCACATGGTCAGCTTTATATTATTAAAGACACTTCGCATATTCATCTGATTAAAGAAGAAAAATAATTTTATAAGACTTGTTCCCAGGCAAAAAGCCATCTTGTTTCTGGGCATTTCGCCAATTGACCCTGAACAGATAAGATAACGGCACACCACGGCTTCTTCCTGAAAAATAATAATTATTGGATTGGAACTTTTGCTTAAAGTTTAAATACATGGAGCTTTATCCAGAGCCCTAAGAAATACATTTTTTTTATGGCCTCTCAAAAATTAAATAGCGGGCTTTTATATAGCTGAGGTTATATAACTTCTTAACACACAAATAGCTCCCCCACGCTGATGCTATCTCCCTCCACTCATTTCTTTTTAATGCCTTCTGTTTGAACTCTCATACTTTCACAGACTTCATTCACTACAAATTTATGCTATCCTGTTTCAATTCTGCTCTTTCTAACGCTAAACAAACCCTCCTTCTCTCCATTAATCAACACTCACAAGTCTAACCCACACTAACTCTTCCTTCATCTCATCTCAGGACTTTACTGACTATTTTGAGAAAGAGGTTGAATCCATACACCAGACCATTCCCTCTTTTTCCTCCTATCCTACACCACTTCCTGCTCTCTTCCTGCTTTCCTTGACTCTTTTTCCACTGTATCAGAAGAGAATGTCACCATCACTGTTGATCTCCTCTTCTCCCTCTACTCTGATACATTTCCATTCTCCTTCAAACATGTAACAGTTATACCACGACTCAAAAATAGCAAGCTTGACCCTACCTGTCTTTCTAACTACTGACTTTCTTGAATTCTCTTGCTTGCGCCATTTTCTCAACACCCATTCTCTCCTTAACCCTCTACAATCTGACTTTTACACTGCTCCCTCCACGGAGACAATTTTCACTAAAATAACTGATGACCTATATGTTGCCAAAGACAGAGGTCATTACACTCTGTTCCTATTACTCCACCTCTCTGAAGCATTTGCCTCTGTGGACCACACTTCTCTCTTTTCTCTGTACACACTCTCTCTAGGTGGCCTAATAACATCTCTTGGGTTTAAATATCACCTCTATGCTGATGACACCCACATTTACTTTTCAACCCCTGACCTTACACCTGCCATACAAACCTAAGTTTCTGAATTTCTCTCTGTTATCTCATCCTGGAAGGCCCTCTTTTGCCTTAAACTTAACATGGCAAAAACAGAGCTCCTCATACTTCCTCCCAAACCTGACCCTATTATCTCCTTCCACATTACTCTTGAATCTTCCATCCAGTAGCCCAAGCACGCTGCTTAGGGGTCACACTCAACTCCTCTCTCATATTCTCCTCTCGTTTTCAAACATTTCTATAACTGTCACTTTTTTCCTCCACAATATCACAAAGATACACCTGTTCCTCTGTTGCTCAACTATTAAAACTCTGATTCAGGCCCTCATTCTCTCCCATCGTGATTACTGTAATCCCCTGCTATCCCGCCTTCCTGCCTCTCACCTGTCTTCCCTACTATCTATCCCAAACGCTGCTGCCAGAATCACTCTACTCTTTAAACTCTGATTCTGCGTTTCCCCTCCTGAAATTCCTCTCCTGGCTTCTAATCAAATCCTACTGTCTCTGTACGCTTTCCCTACCTACCAATTAGATTGTAAGCTCCTCAGAGCAGGAACTTCTCTTCCTTAATGTTATTCTTATGTCTGGATCACTTATTTCATGACCTCTTACCCCTACCATTTGCTACCCATATGATTACGACGTGCACCACTCCTGTGAAGTGCTATGCATATTAATGGCGTTATATACATAAAAACATACAATACAATATATAATTCAAACAATGCTTGTGAGTTTTTACCCGCATATTTCAACACAAAATATTCCCAAACATATCTTAATCCTATAGAAATAAAATTGAAATGTGTTTTTACTGGTTACACACAATACAGAACACACAATACAAAAACTCCTCTCATACACAGCCAAACAACATCACAAAAATAACGAACAAATAAAAGAAAAACATTTTTCACCTATTACCAAACAATTTCATCCTGCAACTAAATTAATAAAAATTCCCTTCTCTTTCTTTATTCTCATAAATAACCTGATTTTAAAACTACTCTGATGCTCCAGAGCTTTTGAGTTAACTTTCGTATCTTGGCACATTCATCGCGCTGGAGAAAAAGGTGGGGGCACGATCTGTGCTGCTGCTGTTCTGATTCTCTTTCTTGCAGACATTTGAGCAGAAGGAAAAAAGAATACTGTATCTCCTGGTTTTAAAACACTTATCCGTCTGGTCAAAACGAATAAACTCTTTAAACTTTCACCAGTGACAGAGCTAAATATAGGCCCTCTCTTTTCCGCATTCCTTAATCCTTCTATACTTTACAGTATGTACACCTTTTAACACCTTTTAAAAATTTAGACTTCATTGTGAGCAAATAATATTCATGTTTTTTGTAAGTACTTGCAAGTTTTTGGATGGTGATTTGTGCGTACGTGATACTTAGCATGGTTTATCTTTCACACAGGTAATCATTCAGGAAAAAATCATTAGGGTATCAAATCCACCTGGCAACTCTCCATTAAGGGCGCAACAATTTTACTTGCCGGCACCGAAACTTGAGCTTATATCAGGAAATGATTTATAACCACTTATTGCTTGTGGGGAAATGGAAGGAAAAGCTGATACGTTTACACCTGATTTCTGCGGCTTTCAGTCAGCCGGGCCTGCCATGCATGACTTTAGCCACAAAAACCTCATAAAATCCAAAGATTTATACTGCCACAGACACACAGGGATTACTGAAAGTTAGAAGGTTCCACTATGAGCCCTTGCGTTCGCATTCTTACGAATAAGAAAACCGGTGCGGCTGCCCATAGGTTCACGCTTCCTTCCATAGTAATTTATTGCAAACAAACTTTTTTCATTGGGGTGGCATGTTTTTTACTGGGACTTGCATGTGTTTTTTCATTTGAACTTGCATGTGTATTGTCATTGGCCAACAAAACATATTTATATTGTCTCTTCTTGTTCTCTGTATCCATTCTTTATTATTTTTGTCTGCAGACACACAACCTCTAACGGCAAATTTTGAGAACTTTGGTTTCCCATTATTTTCCTGTTACAGTAATCACATTTAATTGACCTGTACAATACTCCTGATACAATAATCAGCGCAAGCTGATTGCGTACAACTCTTTTGGCATGTTATTGTTCTGAATTTTTCACCATAACTATACCCAAGAAAACACTTGAATTACTTCAGCGGGTCCAACCCAGTCCTGATAAACCTTATACTTTTATTACATGGATACAGATAAGACCTTCTAAACAGATATCTATAAATAAACTCACTTGGTATGTTAATGACAAGACAGAGCAAATGTACAATCAGGGACCCTTCCTGCTCAGACAACAAAAAATATTTATCACAACCCAGGACGGTCTGAAAACAGTCCCTTAAGCATACAAACACTCACCTTCATCACAAAAACACCTAAACTTTTAACGGAACTCTCACCTTAGTCCCAATAAAACTTAAATAACTATAACACTTTAAAATGGATACAGAAACAGACAAATAAACTTATTTGAAACTGCTAGGTAAACCCGTCAACCCAGATTGAGACACCTTCAAAACACATCTCTCTACACACCACTCAAAACAACTTTTTAAACTCAGGCTTTCCTCAAAAAGGTGCCTTTTACCTTGATTCTTATGAGCGCTCAGGTTTGAGTGACCGAGGAGTGTTTTTTTCAGGTGCTCAGCTTCCGGTATATTTGGGTTCCTATTCGGAGCGCCATCTGTGAAAATCGTGAATAAATAAGAGTCATCTGGGGATTATTTTGCAGAATAACAGATACATTTATTGCATTGTGCGGTGCACACGCAGGAGGCAGTTTCAAAATAAAACTCCCCCAATGAGATACTGGCATACAGGCCTTATTTATACACAAAATACTAAGCCCACGCCCCCTATACGAGGTTGCGTGTGCGTCACTACGTAAGCATATAAGATAAACAAAATATGAACATGAACACGAGTTAATAACATTATTATGGGATTCATATTACAAATTAAATGACTCAGCTAATATTCCTTATACAAGCCGATGACTTTTCCTCTACATACGGGACTTCATGGGCACTTCCCTCAGAATGCGAGACATGGTGTTATCTATCTTTTATTTTCATAACATTTGCGCTTTTTCTCTTCTCTTCAAGGTCTTGTGGCTTAGCTGAACCGCTTAAATGATATTAAGACTTCAGGAGCAGAAAAAATAAAAATGTCTTTAAACTAACTTCCATACCAACTTTCATACAGACAATAGACAATATCAGGCGCCTAAGATGGATGCTGACTTAAAATGGCGGCTTAGATCCCAGCGCTGTTTATGTCAGACCCCCCCTCCTTGCATCATATTCTCACTTTGTCACAATTTAAAAATAAAGTTTAAATAATACGTTTGTTATTAAATATATTTCTAAAATCGATGTAATATTATAAAATAGCTGCACTTTGCTGCATCTTATTTAAACTGACATCTGGACAACTTGGCCTTATTTTCTATGCGCTTGAATTGCAGGAACTATTTTAATGAACATTGGCAGAATGACAATTACGTCCCATTTCTCAATCAACAGAAAGTTTCAACCTTTTTTATCCAGCGTTGAAAAAAAGCTTCTAAATAAATCAGATATACAAAATAATGATAATAATATTACTCCAGTTTCATATTGCAGATCCAGTACAACCAGCCTCACACTGATGAGACCAAAAGGTCGAAACAACTGTCTGTCAGTAGGGTTGCTGGTTCTGCACTTCTATAACCCAGGCTTTGCTGAAAAGCTGTGTAATGCGGCAGGCATATATTTATAGGGGCTCATGTTAAAATGGACAAGAACCCCCAAATTATTGAGTGCTCATGTGTATGTCATTACCCAGAATCCCTGGCTGCAGTGGGAGAATTGTATGCTAAGAGATAATGGGGAAGCGCAGGTTCCAGACCCGTCTGAGGCGTGAATATGTTCCCACGTGGGATTTTTATTTGGTAAAAAATAATAATAAAAAATAATTATAATACATTAGTCCAATAATGTATGTATGTATGTATGTATGTCTTTATTTATATCGCGCCATTAGTGCACATAGCGCTTCACCGCAGTAATACACGTGACAATCATATAACTAACAAATAATACAAATAACAGATCATGGGAACAAGTGCTTCAGACATAAATGTAACATTGTGAAAGAGGCGTCCCTGCCCCGAAGAGCTTACAGTCTAATTGGTAGGTAGAACGTACAGAGACAGTAGGAGGGAATTCTGGTAAGTGCGTCTGCAGGGGGCCAAGCTTTATGTATCATGCGTATAGTGATATCCACAGTGCTATTCATATGCTTGTTTAAGCATGTATGTTTTAAGGTGGGTCTTAAAGGTGGATAGAGAGGGTGCTAGTTGGGTATTGAGGGGAAGGGCATTCCAGAGGTGTGCGGCAGTCAGTGAGAAAGGTTTAAGGCAGGAGATGGCTTTAGATACAAAGGAGGAAGAGAGAAGACATCCTTGAGCAGAATGCAAGAGTCGGGTTGGTACATAGTGAGAAATTAGGGCTGAGATGTAAGGAGGGGCAGAAGAGTGTAAAGCTTTAAAAGTGAGAAGGAGAATTGAGTGTCAGATACGGGATTTGATCGGAAACCAGGAGAGTGAGTGATTTCAGCAGGGGAGACACTGAGACAGATTTAGGAAAGAGTAGAGTGATTCTGGCAGCAGCGTTTAGGATAGATTGTAGGGGAGACAGGTGAAAGGCAGGAAGGCCAGACAACAGGAGGTTACAATAATCGGGGCGGGAGAGAATGAGGGCTTGAGTCAGAGTTTTAGTAGTCGAGAAACAGCGGAAAGGGCGTATCTTTGTTATATTGCGGAGGAAAAAGTGACAGGTTTTAGATATGTTTTGAATGTGAGGGGAGAATGTGAGAGAGGAGTCGAGTGGGACCCCTAGGCAGTGTGCTTGGGCTACTGGGTAAATGATCGTACTTCCAACAGTTATGTGGAAGGAGGTAGTAGGGCCAGGTTTGGAAGGAAGTATGAGGAGCTCTGTTTTTGCCATGTTAAGTTTAAGTTGGCGGAGGTCCATCCAGGATGATATTGCAGAGAGACATTCAGAAACTTTAGTCTGTACAGCAGGTGTAAGGTCAGGGGTTGAAAAGTAAATTTGTGTGTCGTCGGCATAGAGGTGATATTTAAACCCAAGAGATGTGATTAGGTCACCTAGAGAGAGTGTGTACAGAGAAAAGAGAAGAAGTCCCAGGACAGAGCCCTGGGGTACCCCCACAGAGAGATCGATAGAGGAGGAGGTGGTGTTAGCAAAAGAGACACTGAAAGTACGACGGGAGAGGTAAGAGGAGATCCAGGATAGAGCTCTGTTACGAATACCAAGAGTATGGAGAATGTGAAGGAGAAGAGGGTGGTCCACGGTGTCAAATGCTGCAGAGAGGTCGAGTAATATAAGCAGAGTGTAATGACCTCTGTCTTTGGCTGCATGGTGGTCATTAGTTATTTTAGTGAGGGCTGTTTCAGTGGAGTGAGCAATGCGGAAGCCAGATTTTAGAGGGTCTAGGAGAGAATAGGTGTTGAGAAAATGGAGCAAACGAGAGAATACAAGACGTTCAAGGAGTTTAGAGGTGAAAGGCAGGAGGGAGACAGGTCGATAGTTAGAAAGACAGGTAGGGTCAAGCTTGCTGTTTTTGAGTAATGGTATAACTGTTGCATGTTTGAAGGAGGAGGGAAATGTACCAGAGTAGAGGAAGGAGTTAAAAATGTGTGTGAGCGTAGGGATTATAGTAGGAGCAAGAGGTTTTAGGAGATGGGAGGGAATGGGGTCAAGAAGGCAGGTGGTAGAAGGAGAAGAGGAGAACAGCAGTGATACATCCTCCTCTGTGACAGTGGAAAAATAGTCAAGGAAGGCAGGAGGAGAGTTAGGAAGAGGTGTAGGATGGGAGGAGGAAACAAAGGGGATTTCTCACGTATGGATGCCAACTTTTCTTAAAATAGTCAGCAAAGTCCTGAGGTGAGATCGCGAAAGAAGAAGAGGCAGCTGAGGGTGGTCTGAGTAGAGAGTCAAAGACAGGGAAGAGTCGGTGTGGGTTAGACTTGTGCGTGTTGATTAGTGAAGAAAAGTAGGGTTTTTTAGCCCGAGAGAGGGCAGAGTTGAAACAGGATAGCATAAATGTGTAGTGAAGGAAGTCTGCGAGATTGTGAGATTTCCTCCAGAGGCGTACAGAGGAACGAGTGGAGGAACGCAGCATGCGCATGTAGGAATTTAGCCAGGGTCTAGGGTTTAGAAGGCTGAGGACAGCAGAGATAAAGCGGGGCATGTAGATCAAGAGAGGAGGATAAGGCAGAGTTGTAGTTCCTGACCAGGTTGTCAGGGTCTGTAGCAGAACTGAGAGAGGAGAGGGAGGAGTGTAAAGTGGAATCAAAGGCTGGTAGGTTAATAGAGCGCAGGTTTCTGCAGAAACAAGGTCTAGATGGAGATGGAGAGGGGGAGAAGCGAGAGAGAGATAATGAGGTGATGGTCAGAGAGAGGAAAGGGGGACATGGAGAAATCGGTGAGAGAAAAGTTTATAGTGAAAACCAGGTCTAGGTTATTGGTCATCTTTGTGGGTGCTGGCCGCAGTCCACTGTTGAAGGCCAAAAGAAGAGGTTAGAGAGAGAAAGCGGGAAGCCCAAGGGAGAGAGGGGTCATCAATGTGGCATTTGAAGTCCCCAAGGAGAAGAACAGGGGAGTCTGAGGAGAGAAAGAATGAGAGCCAGGATTCAAAGTGAGAGAGAAAGGCAGAAGGGGGATGAGTAGAGGTAGGTGGGCGATAGATGACCGCCACGTGGACAGGGAGAGGAGAGAATAGATGGACAGTTTGAGCCTCAAAGGAGGGAAAAGCAAGGGAGGGAGGAATAGGAAGGGTTCGGTAACGACAGAGAGAGGAGAGGAGGAGCCCCACACCTCCACCCCTGCCATCAGGGTGCGGAGTGTGGGAGAAAGGCCACCATAGGAGAGGGCAGCTTCCAGAGCAGAGTCAGACTGAGTGAGCCAGGTCTCAGTTATAGCAAAGAGGAGCAGAGAGTGAGAGAGAAAGAAGTCATGTACAGAGAGGCACTTGTTAGAAAGGGAGCGAGCATTCCAAAGGGCACAGGAGAAAGGGAGAGAGGAGGGAGGGTGGCAGGGTATGGGTATGAGGTTAGAGGGGTTGACACCAGAAGGAGTAGAGGTTGCAATTGGCAGGCGAGGACTAGAGCATGTAGAAATAAGGCAGGGACCAGGATTGGGAGAGATATCCCCAGAAGCAAGGAGGAGACGCATGGATAGAGAGAGTATGTGTGAGGATGATTTGTAGGGGTGTGATTTTTTGCAGGGGATATAACTGTGTAGTGACGAGGGCGCAGGTAAGAAAGGAGTTCATGTGAGCTGAGAAGTGGTGAAGAGAGGAGAGATGGAGATGTGTGAATAGAGTTAGAGGCATAATGAGGCTGGTAGAAGGAAGTGCATAATTTGAAAAGAAGTGAGGCCATAGCAAATATAAATAGTAAAGGCGGCATCACAGCAATAGTAAAGTGCTGAGATGTGCAGTCTGGGATAGATAATATTCTCCTTTCCAGCGTAGATCAAATCCAGGATTCAGGGCCAGTAGGTGTTGCCCACTTGTTCACTCCTTTTGAACTCCCTTTCAAACACCATTTTGCTTGCTACTTAAAATGGGCTGCCATAATCTCCCCAAGACAGGACCTGGCCATTAATGCCAAGGGAAGATATATATATATATATATATATATATATATATATATACATACACCTTTATACACACATACACCCCCACTCCCTTATATTCCGTCTTAAACCCCGAATCCCTAATATGAATGCCTTGTTTCTATTTGCAGTAATTATACTTTCTAACCACAAGGTGTCAGTGCTGCACCAATGCAGTTTTTTAATACAAGGCAGTGTGTGCTAAGCCTCAGATCCGCTTTGGTCTGTTAACAGTACAGGTGGTCCTAGCTATCCGTCGTTCCGTTATCTGAACTAATTATTCGCCGCGGATTAACATTGGATCTGCAATCCCACGTTTTGCTCTCCGAAGGTGGTTTGCGGAACGGATTCCGGCGGATAACACAGGACCGCCTGTGGATATTGAGACACAGTATCCAGACCCTGTTTATACACCAGATCTTCTTACGTCCAAGACACTACAGATGTTTCCAGACATATAATTCATATTCATTTGGGACCAGATATTTTGTACACTTCGATCCCTCTGCCTTAAAGGAGATTGTGCTCTTAAAAAAAAAGTCATTGTTCCCCCTTTCCCAGGTTGGAAGCAGGTGGTCTCCGGAGCTGAGCCGCGTTGATTTCAGGTCTGGGGACACCCTGCTCCCTGAGATACTGACCTCCAGTGGTAGTGCTGGTAGCAGCTCTGCAGGTTTAAATGTCCCAGTCACGCAAGCCAATAGGAAGCCGCAAGGGATGATGTGAGCCAATAGGAAGACACAAGGGATGATGTCACAGCTTCCTATTGGCCCACAGGACATTTAAAGCCGACATTTCAATAGCCTCAACTAGCCTCATCCGGAGCTGCTAGCGGCACCCCTCTTGATGTCAGTATCTGACGAAGCAGGGTGTCCCAGAGCTGAAATCAATGTGGTTCAGCTCCTGAGACCCACTGCTTCAAAACCTATTTTTTTTTTTTTAAAGTGTCACCATGTTCTGCTGCTTTCAGGCAATTCAACTCTTTCTAGAAAGCAGAGAATATAAATATAAAGATCATCATATGTTTGTCTTTACATTGTTGCAATTTGTATTGAAAAAAAAATGACTTTTTGACAGGAAGGTCTATTTACAGACCCAGGGAACAGCTATGGGGACCCCATGTGCCCCACCTTAGCTGGTGGGAGCTGCATGCAGTCTTTTCAGAGGCATTGTGTGGGTTTTGGACACATGTGTCACTGTGGCTACGATATATGGATGATATATTTTTGGGGGAGGGATCATCTAGAAAATTTAAGGGATGAGGAGAGACCGTTCTGAGAGAAAAAGTGAAATTATTCCAGCAGCAGAATGTTGGATAGATTGCAAAGAAGAAAGGTTCAAGGCAGGGAGGCCTGTCAGCAATGTTACACTAATCCAGACGGGAGAGGATACGGGCACGCATTAGAATTTTAGCCGTAGATTGAGGACAGGGCAGATCTTGGCATTGTTAAGGATAAAGAAGCGACAAATTTTAGCCGTGGCATGAATGCAAATGGAGAAGGAATGGGAGGAGTCAAAAGTCACATCCAGGAAACATGCTTTGGTGACAGGATAGATGGTAGAACCATTTACTGTGATGTCAAAAGGGTTTATTAGGACAGATTTAGGGGGAAATAGGAGGAGCTCCGTTTTAAACATATTATGCTTAAGGCAGCGGGGCACCATCCACGAGGATATAACCAGGAGGCAATCTGAGACTTGGGACTGGATTGCAAGTGTGAGGGTCGGGTGGGAAGATATCTGTGTATCTTCTGCATAGAGATGATACCTGAGGCCAAAAGAGTTGATGAGGTCACCAAGTGATGGTGTGTAGCGAGAGAAAAGGGGAGGTCCCAGAACAGAGTCCGGAGGTAAAATCAACAGACAGATCACAGGAGACTCAGACATGTTAGCGACAGAGACGGAGAATGTGCGATGGGAGAGGTACGATGAGAACCAGGATAGAGCCGTGCGGCCAGGTTGTTATCTAACCAGACCCGTTCTTGCCACATGACACCTGTCCTCCGTTCTCTGCACTGACTGCCTGTAAAATGGCTGATTTATTTCCAGATTGGCCTGTTGACATACAAAGCCCGACATTCCCAGCTATCTGAGAGCTTCTAATTCCCCACACCCCCATTCGCTCGCTTCCACCTGCGGGTGAGGGACTCCTAACAGTTCCTAGAATCTCTGTGACTTCCTTTGGCGCCCGAGCTCTTAGCCGCGCTGCTCCCACGCTCTGGAACATTCTGCCTCGTACAGTTCCAGAGGCCTCTCTCTGGGACTCTATAACAGGCTCAGGAACTGTTACCCGAGTATTTAATTAATGAGCCACAACCTGTCTGGCGTTTAATAGCTACAGCACCGTCCCATCCTGTATTGTATCTTTCCTTGTGCTTGGTCTTGTTTATAACCTTAAATGTTTTCTTCTATTCCCATTTTTATAACTGTGAAGCTTTGAGTCCCATTGGGAGAAAAGCGCTATATAAATAAAGTTATTATTATTATTATTATTAATAATAATAATAATAACACGGATTGCCGCTTTAAAGTATTTGCAGTAATTATGCTTTTTAACCACAAGGTGTCAGCGCTGCACCAATGCAGTTTTCCAATAACAGACCGTGTAAAATGGTCTTTTCGTCTAAATGAGATTTCTTTCCATGCAGACAATAAAATACGTACCATATGATAGTCCTGCTTGTGTATACTGTGCTGTACATCGCTTAGCAAAACAGGGAGTAATTAATCTACTAAATCCTAATCCTAAAAGGACTAATTTCCCCCCTAGGCCTCTAACAAAAATGGCGACTGTTCCTTTTCAGCAGGAACACCAATTTCATAGAACGATTAAAAAAAAAAAATACGACCGCGGCACAAACGTTTTGAATTAACCCTACGAGACTGAAACCGACTCCACATCACCAGGTCTGCACTCTAATAATCCTGGCAAGGCCAGTGGCGGTTTTCCTAAAACGGGAATAGCCAAGCTGCTTTTTAAAAGTTTAACCGGAGACAGACAGACGCCCGTGTCACTGTTATGGTTGTGCTCGCCACAAACCAGGACCGGACCGCGGGGCTGAGGTGAGGTTATATAATCACCGACCTGAGACCACGTAGTCGGATCCCGATTGCGCAGTTTGTAGTCGTACATAGCAGGGTCAGGATTGGAGAAGGCAGCATCGTCGTTATTCAAGCAGGAGTTCGGCAACGGGTAGACAGGAGCTTCCCGCTTCAGCGTAGGAGCGTGAGAGCGGGAGTGACCTCTGCGCGAGGAGCGGCTTCGGCCCATGACGCCGGTGTCTGTAGGAGAAGACAGCAGGCTGGCTGAGGAACACCGCAGGGCAGCGCTGGGGAAAACCAGCGCTTTAGCACAGGGGTCCAAAACAGGCCTCCATGTGGAGAGTAGCGGCAGGCCTCAGGAAACGAAAGGTAACCTCTGCTAGGGGAGAATGCAGCAGGTATCAGGAACCAGTGCTGACAAACCAATGCTTCAGCACAGGAATCCGGGACAGGTCTCTACAGCAGGCCTCTGGGAACATGGGAAGACAGGCCTCTGCGTAGAGTAACAGCAGGCCTCTGGAACACTGGAAGACAGGCTTCTGCGTAGAGAGTAACAGCAGGCCTCTGGAACACTGGAAGATAGGCCTCTGCGTAGAGAGTAACAGCAGGCCTCTGGAACACAGGCCTCTGCATGGAGAGTAGCAGCAGGCCTCTGGGAACAAATAACGAGAACTAGAAAGGTTAGTACACCAACGAGACAAGCCAGCAGGCTTGTGGCGGAACACAGTAATGTCCAGAGAAGGATTATGCTCGGTACTGAGTCAGTGCTAAAGCCTAGTATATAAAGGGCAGAGATTCAATCACAGGAGGTGTGTGAGCATTCCTCCAAAGACGGAGCACAGGGCTGAAGTAGCAATGAGAGGCAACACATGTGCCATTGATTGCCAGAGGAAGCCTTTGAAAACAGCAGAGGTCTGCAAGGCTAGAACCAAAGCCAGGAGCGAATTCCTAACAGTCACCATGAGACACTTTTGGTTAGCAGAACATAATGTTAGCCAACTGAAATTCCAGATCATTGATTCAGTGGGTCCCCTAAAACGAGGGGGTGATAGTGAAGAACGGCTGCTCCAGAGAGAAAGTAGATGGATTTTTCTCCTTGATAATATTCATCCAAGGGGGGTGAATGAATCTTTGGATTTCAGGTGTTTTCTATAAAACAAATGTGCCCAAGAGATTGTAATATTATCCTTTTTTGATATGTATTTGTTAGGTTTATAATACCGTTTGTGAAATCCTAGATCCACCTACTACTCTCTGGAGCCGTCCACATTGTTTTAAACCAATTATAAGCAAATAGTTCCTTGTTGGGGATTCTTTTTCCTTTGTTACACGAGGTACAGGATGCCCAGATGTCCCGTTTTTTTATGATGTGTCCCGGTGGGCCGACATATAGGGTTGCCAGGTGTCTTCTCCAAAAATACTGGACACAATGGTGAAAGGTGCAAGGCGCTCAAGGCACACACCCCTCCGCTCCATATGGTTTCTTCCTCCTCCTTGGCCCCACGATCAGGTTACTGACACCTCCCCCTGATTGGCTGCTGCTGGGTAATGCAGCCAATCAGGAAGGGGGAAGATACCAGGCCCCCTAGCAACAGCCCTGCTCAGGGAAATCCCACGGCCCCCCAAGCCAGTCAGGTCACGATGTCCATAGAGGTAACACCGGACACATACAAGTCCAGTATTGCCACTATTTTTTTTACTGGACAGACAAAATACAGGACAGTCCGGTTCAATACTGGACACCTGGCAACCCTACGCGACATTCCCCAAAATGTCCCAGGGAGGAGAGCAGAGGAGTGACCTAGCAGTGGAGGGTGGGGGCAGTGTTAGCAGCAGAGGAGTTGATTGGCCTGGCAGGGAGGGTGGGGGCGGGGTTAGCAGCAGAGGAGCCTTTCGGTAAGACCCGGAAGTCAGTTAGTACTTCTGGTATCTGCTTCTAGGGCCAACGATGGACTTCCCCCTGCTCAAGTGATAGGTAGGGTCTGGAGAGATACAATGCTGGGAGAGAGACACACACAGACCTGGGTAGAGAGGGAGCGACAGACAGAGAAAGACACACACAGATAGGGTGACCAGCTGGCCCGGTTTAGCCGGGACAGTCCTGGGTTTTTCATGGCTGTCCCTGTTTTTTCATGGCTCCCCCCCTCCATGCTCCAGAGTGAAAGGTAAGAGAGAGGGAGAGAGAGGCTCTTTGTGTGTGTGTGTGTGTGTGTGTGTGTGTGCATGTGTGTGTGTCACTGGTTCTGTGTGTGTGTCACTGGTTCTGTGTATGTGTATGTGTGTGTTAGGACCAGTAGGTCAGGCCAGAATCTACACTTGTGTTAAGCATCCATTTTGTCTGATTATAACTAGTTAAGATTCTGTAGTCAGCCTTTTGCTGAAATATAATTCCTAATGCACTCAGTTTCTGCCAAATTACATTTCCTTTCTTCCTGCTCAGGATATTGCTAAGATACTTTTTGTATTGTCATTCTCCTGCTCTTTTAGTTAGAATATAATAGACTGATTCTCTGAAATAGACAAAATAGTATAATTAGTTGCTAAAGATTCAAGGTCTCTTTTGATAACAGACAATGAATAAGCTATGTATTCAGACATTGCCTGTATTGGGAGAAACACGTCCCAAAATCATGCCACTTATATGTCCTGTCCCTAAATCACGCCTCTAATCAATGCTACGCCCAAGACACACCCAGGTAACGCCTATGTTACGCCTATGTTACGCTTCTAACCAATATCTTCTTTTTCTGGTATAAAAGTCATTACCCTATGAGTAATAAATTGAGACAAGTGTGGATGTGTGTGGGTCAGTGACTGTGGGTCAGTGGCTCTGTGTGTGTGTGTGTGTGTGTGTGTGTGTGTGTGGGTTTGTGGGTCAGTGGCTCTGTGTGGAGATAACATTTTTTAGATCTATTTATTATATATTTATCTTGCCTTTGGCTTTATCCTCCCCTCCAAATTCCATTAACATGGCCGCGCGATGTCACGTAATGCACATTGCCATAACAACGAGACGCTCCGTGACGTCACGCGGCATCAAGTTGACATGGCAACGGGACGCATTATGGCGCCGAGGCATCACGTGATGCCACATTGTCATGGCAACATGTCACCGCCTGATGTCAGTGTCTCGTTGTCATGGCAACGGAGGGCATCACATGATGTAATTTGTTTTATAAATAATTTTTTAATGTGTCCCGGTTTTTCATTTTGAAAATCTGGTCACCCTACACACAGACAGACCTGGGGAGAGAGACACACACACACCTGGGGAGAGAGAGAGACACACACACAAACACACAGACATGGGGAGAGAGAGAGAGAGACACACACACACATACACAGACCAAGAGAGAGAGAGAGAGACACACACACAAACACACAGACCTGGGGAGAGAGAGAGAGACACACACACAGACAGACATGGGGAGAGAGACACACACACACCTGGAGAGGGAGAGAGACACACACACACAAACAAACACACAGACCTGGGGAGAGAGAGAGAGACACACACACACACACAGACCAAGAGAGAGAGAGAAAGTGAACAGACGGACCCTGACTGGGGAGAAAGAGAGAGGACACACACTGACCTGGGGGGAGAAATATATTGGGAAAGGATGGAGGCATATAAGTAGTACTGCAAACATTTTCTAAGTTTTGTTGCACAGTAATAGGAAGATCTGCAGTAATGTTTGGGGGCACAGCCCCTTCCTCACTAGGTAGCTTATGAGACCAGTATGGGCTGCAGATACTTGTTTCTAAAAACTCCTACAGTATATTTCTCATTTGAGGTCTCTTCCCTTATGTTGGGGAATAGGGTATATGACTTGTCCACTTTATTTACTTATTCATTTATTTTTTATAGAGTTGGTAGTATTATGTTAGGCATCATATTTTGATTTTACTTTAATATATGAGTTGTTCCCATTGTTACATCTCCTTAATAATTCCCATTAACATTCCACATCTCTAGTAATTTTGTCTGTTCCTTTTACTGTGGTTACATTTATATTTGGTTCTCTGTATTGAGATTGAATTAGAGTGCATTATGGCCAGTGATTTCTAGATGGCGATAGAGATATATGATCCTGCCGAAAACACAAATCAACTCAATCGCCAACTAAATGAAGGAGCAGTATGTGACTGTGTGGGAAAATGATATCCAGCGCTCAAAGAAGCTGGAGACGTACAGTACCACAGCCTACAGAGAGAATACACTCTGGCACCCTACCTACTGAAGGTAAAAGACCCAAAGCAGAGACAGACTTTGGGCCAGTACAGAATGAGCGCTCACAGCCTGGAAATACAGATGCAACGGCCGTTATTCTAACAAATCTCGAAATGGAATTTCGGGATATGCCTGAGATACTTGCGAGTTGTGCCGGGGCAGACTAATGGCCTGCCGGAGTAACACTGCAGGGGTCCCTGCTGTGTGAGTCCTACCGGGGTCTGCCTTTATGTAATAGACACGCAGTAAGAGGCTGAATCAGTCACTCTAACTGCGCGCCTCTCACAGGCGATCGCAGGGGTTTTATTAAAATTCTAACATTACAGTAATGTAGCAGGGGGTCTCCGGGGCTGAACCGTATTGGTTTCAGGTCCGGGGACCCCCTACTTCCCGAGATACAGGCCCCGTTATGGGATGCCGGTATCCCCATGTAATAATCCTGTGGGTCACGTGACCGTGGGAGCTAAACAAAGCACAGGGATACTGGCACCCCATACCGGGCCTGTATCTCGGGAAGCAGGGGGGTACTAAAAAGTCAAAAAGCTCCAGGTCTCTGCATGAGCTACGCGTTTCGGATATGGTAATCCGTTGTCAGGCTCACGAAGGATTACCATATCCGAAACGCGTAGCTCATGCAGAGACCTGGACCTGGAGCCTTTTGACTGCACATGGACACCGTAGCTGGCGCCTTCACTTCGGGATTGCAGTCCTGTGTACCGGACGCAGGGAGCAGGAGCATACTGCCCCGGAGAGCGGGAGGCTGGCGGCGCGGTCCTAGAGCAGGTATCTATATGTGAGTCACACTGTTACTCACTTTTTAATCTAAATAAATTCACATTTGAACTTTTATGCGTGGCGCTGTCTTCCATTGTATACCCACTGGGATGTTACACAGGTGAAAGACGCGAAAGGGAGATTGTGTGCTGCATGGAAGGAGCAGCATAGGAACAAAGATACCTTTACAGAGATCCGGTACCACACATGACCGTGTGAGTACATATATTGATTACTCCACTACTATTCACATGTGATCTCATTGCATGTTTCATTTAGTTATTTATTATCAATATTTTATTATGATATTGGTTTGCGCCCCCCCCCCTCCCCCTGTCTCTTTCTTTTGCTCATTATTTAGTGTTTGTATTTAGTATGCTGGCATTTTTGGTGGTGTTTTAAATGGTTTATTTCTGGCTTTTGATTGGTGTTTGCTTTTTAATGTTGGTTTATTTTGTGACTTTTGTTTTCAAATAATGCAGTTTATTTGGATATTTATTTTATTTATTCATGGTTTTGCTTTGGTGTTTTAATTGTTTGTTCTGTTTTTTTTTTGGATTAGATTAATTGATTGGTGTTAATTTTGTTGTATTTACTTCTTCGTTTTTATTTTGTTATTGTTTGGAATGCATAGGAGATTGTTTATGATTGTTTGGAATGCATAGGAGTTTGTTTGTAATTGTTTTTTTAAAGTTGACCAATGACTGGCATAGTGTTAAATCATGCTCATATTATATGGACATTATGTACCCACTGTGCCATTTAATTGTTTTATTGTCATTTGTTATGTATTTAGTTGGCTATGTTATGTGTTTTATTTGTCCAGGGTAGGAAGGGAGCGACGATATCAGGGTTTTTGGGAGGAAAATAACATCTGGCCCAATGGCATGCTGGGGGGTGTTGTCCTATGGCGGCGCTACATTGATGATATCATTATGATTTGGCAAGGTGAACAAGCTGACCTAGATCAATATATTGCAGATCTAAACAATAATACGATGAACCTAAAATTCACTTCAAATACAAGTAAAACATCTATAAATTACTTAGATCTAGTAATATATGTTGAAGAGGGGCATCTCAAAACAAAATCTTATTTAAAAAATGTAGATAGCAACAACTACATCCTACGTTCTAGTTGCCATCACCATCAGTGGATGGATAATGTGCCCTACAGCCAATATAGAAGAATGCAGAGAAATTGTACAGAAGAAACAGTCTTTAAGGAACAGTGTAAAACACTTGTCACGTTTTATTCAAAAAAATTACAAGAAAGATGTTTTAGATAAAGCATTCAATAAAGCTAAAACATTAAATAGAGAAGATCTCTTGGAACCCAAAGATGCAACATCAATAAAAAATAACAAAAATCAATTCGACACAGCTTTTCTGACTACTTTTAATAAAGAATCTAATAATATTACAAAAATCATTCGAAAGCACTGGCATGTTTTAAAACGAGACCCAATTCTACATAGCTCTCTTCCAGAACATCCTAAAATAATCTTTAAAAAAGCCCCAAATTTAAAAAACATTGTTGCTCCCAGCGCTATGAAAAAAATAAATATAAAAAATAAAGGTTTGTTTCAAAACATTGTGGGTTTTTTTGGTTGTTCAACATGCAAGGCATGCGAACACAAACAAACAGATAAAAAGAATTTTGAGTGTAATAAGAGTAAAGAAAATTTTCAAATTAAACAATATACGAACTGCTATACAGAATATGTTATATACCTATTAGAGTGCCCGTGTGGACTACAATACGTGGGAAAAACAAAAAGAGCAATCCGAACACGTATTCTAGAACACCAAAGCAATATTAGAAGAGGCATACTGACACATAGTGTTTCTAAACATTTCGCCAAGTGTCATAATTCAAATATTAAGGGTTTAAAATTTACTGTCATAGAAAACGTGTTGCAACATTGGAGGGGCCGTAGTAGGGATATAGATCTGAGTAAGCGTGAGATGTATTGGATACACAGACTTAACACCTTAATACCCAATGGTCTCAATGCTGACTTTGAATTGGCACCTTTTCTTGTATAACCATCCTTGCTCAGATTGGTCTCCTTACTATGACCACTCCAATAGGATAAGGTTCCTGTTTGATTTCTTTTATATACTGAGATATCTGTTTATTTTAGTTTTTTAATTTATTTTATTAGCAGACTGTGTTTGTATTTATTATTTTAACTGTGCTAATACTAATACACACTTTCATTCTTCTTTTTTCTCTCCCATTTTATCATGAGATACATGATCTTATAAGTATTGTCTTATTTTATATACATTTTTTTATACATTTTTACTTTTGAATATTAAGTTTTTTATAAATAAAATAAATAAAACCATATTTACGTCGTTTTTGGCCACTGAGTTATGTCCGTTAAAATTCGGAGAACCGGTGTGTATATTAATTGATTGATTGAACTAATTAAGGGTTCACCCTATATATATTGTGCAAGAACCCATTAGGGATATTCATTTGTGCTCCTGAGGAAGTTGTCATTGACAACGAAACGCGTAGAGCCAGTCACAGTTGCAGCTGCCTTTGAACTGAAGGCTCCCGAAGTGCCGAGTTCCCTCACTGCCTGCCCCCAAAGCTCCTCGACCGGACCGGACGTCGTCACCGCCGTACCGGATGTGACGTCAGACGCCAGCTTCCACACGGTCTGATGCGAGTAGTGGTGAAGAGCAGCTGAGTTGTACCACACGGGTCCGGCACCTCCCTGCCTCAAAGAAAACGTTATGTGTACATGTCTAATGTACTTATTGTGAGTACGATTTCTATGTTTTTATTGTTTCTTCCAATACAATTTTATATCGATCTGTACCATGGTCTGCCTTTGTTTTGCATGACATTCATCATACACTATCTCCTGTCTGAGAGCGGATCTGAGTATACTCCCTGCTGAAAACCTGTCCTGGTTTAGAAGATTAAGACCCATCTCTACCAGTGGTGTAGAAAATGCTGTTTTTTATCTGACCTGCTGTAAGTAGGCATTTCTAAAGAGCCAAGCTTTCCTGCTATCCAAGCGGTCTTGATATATTGCACTATTATATGTTTTTTATTTTTTCGGGGTATCCCTGATATCGTCGCTCCCTTCCTACCCTGGACAAGCTATCTCGTAAAGGAATCTATACATATTCCTGGAAGGTTGAGAAATTTATTAGAGATCACCTTTTTCACTTATTTAAAGTATACTGCACTTTTATTCACTTATTTGGTGTGTTAGCGCCGTTCACAAATCACATTAAGTTAATGTGTTTTATTTGGCAATGTTATGTGTTTTATTTGGCAATGTTATGTGTTTTATTTGGACCTGTTTTTTTATTCCTTCACCATTTCTTGCTATAGGGGTAAATCATGCCCATATTATATGAGCATGATGTGCCCACTGTACCAATGAATGGGTGAAGGGTGGGTAAAGTGAGTCCAGGGTGGGTAGCGGGACAGGGTGGGTAAACCACCTTAATTACTATAGCGGTTATTAACTACTAAGGTGACTAAGGGGTTAGGGGCCATTAGATTGTATTTATTATGTATTCTTGCTCACATCGGTGAACATGGCCCTGCAGTAAGCTGACGAGGACGCCCTTCACATTGCCAGGGGTAAGTAGAACTGTTTTTATTTACTTGATTTATGCTGCATGGCTAATGTTGTGTTTAATAATGGGCAAATAATCTATTATCCATATCTGTTGAGACTGGGGACGACCCAGGGACCCCAAGACACCCATGAGGACCACCTGTGGACCTCATGGGGGCCCGCGGTGACCCTCTGGAGGCCCACGGAGCCTAGCGGGGACCACCTGAAGGCTCCCAGACACCCGTGAGCACCCTCTGGTGTGCAATGTGAGGTCTGCGGACACCCGTCGGGACCACCCAGGGACCCTTGCTGGCCTGGGGTATTAATCATGTGTGTCAAAAAATATATCATGATTATACAGTATGTGGTGGCACAGGGGGTGGGTTGTGTATTGGTGTTTATTAGATATTGTAATGGTTTATTGGGGGTCTAAGAGGTGGGTAGTAGGGCTGTTGTGTGTGTATTTTTTGTATTGTGGGTAACGGGGGTGGGTGAATTTATTAGCCCCAAGGATGGTTGTTTAGGCCTACCAAGTGGGTATTAACCGCTAAGGTAATGAAGAGGTTAAGTCCAACCGCAACCTTATCCCCCCGTGCAAGGCCTAAACACCCATCAAGGACAAAATACCACCTTCACCTACCCCCGCTACCCACAATAAGCCTGGCACGGGTGTCTAACCCCTTCATTGCCTTAGCGGTCAGCCGCTAAGGTAATAGAGTTGCCTATAAATGCATTTTTCATGCATCTAATTCATGCGATATTAAGGCTGAGTCCACTCCAAGCATGAGCGCCGGGTGTCCTCCATATATGCGTGTGCGCGGTGCGGGTGTGGGGGCATTGCGGATAGTTGAGTGTGCGGGGAAGTATAATTTTTTTGTTTACCTAGGCACCGAGCGCGGGTGAGCGTGTGTGCCCGCGCACGAGCGGGCACGCACAGCGTGAGCGGGGACTTACATATAGCTATATATGTAAGTAACCGCCGCAAGCGCTAGCGGGGACGCAGCCTAATGGGTATCAGCTCCGGAGACGCCCGGCATCAATCCGATGCAGGAAACAAGCGTTTTATTTTCCAAGTCCCCTCTCGCCGCTCACCGCAGCTTCTCCCCACCTTCTTGCCAACCTTTTTGTGGCGGTACGATTTGGAGAAGAAATCGCAATTCTAGAGTGGCGATCAGCCGCGATAAGCTGGTCGGGGCTTACAGAATTGAGCGTGTTTGAAAAACTGGCGATCAGTGCCGAAAAGTGGCTTATCGCCGCGCATCTGCCGATTTTTTTTTCCGGCAAAAAAACTCGGCGATTTTTGCTCTTATCGCCAGCTTCTCAGGGCTTCCTGAGTCGCAGTAGGCTTTTTTGGGGATAAGGGGTTTTTCGCTGCTTACTGCATGAGGCCCTTTGTCTGCTTTCTGTGTAAATATTACAGCTATCCGGCTCTGCATATCTGCAGCCAGACTACGGGAATTATGGTATCACTGATGAGCCATATCTCACGGAGGGGAGGCCAAAACTTAAAAAAATATATTTTAAGAGATATTTTATATAGTTTTTATATTAATTGTATTTGTTTAAATATTTAATAAAGTAATATGTTTTGAATGTTTGTAAAGATACAGTAAAAGTAGTTTTTTAAGAACTTGGATCATTTTTGAGGGAATATTTAGAGTACTTATTTTTATATGAATTCAGGCAAATATGTTAATTTATATAAATATACATTGTTATTTGCACTGAAATTCAAATGTTGGATTAGAAAAATGCTTTTACACCCTAGACCATAGTATTTATATTTTATTAACATTATAATGCTGTGAAAAACTATATGGAATGAATTTCCTTTAAAACTATTGAGCCATGTGTTTCCATGGCAACAAGCCCCTTTAAATAACACATTTATAGAACACTTTAACTCCCTATGTCTCAGCCACCAAAGAGTTAAACAGAGGAGTCTTTGCATTACTGAGTCCTTTCATTAACACTGCAGCTGTGATGCGATGATGATGTCACAGTGTTACAGGCAGGTCTCTATGATGCGCAGTGGGAAGTGGTCCTCAGAACTCTCTGCATTTACTGGCAGAAGGATGTATCGTACTCGCATTAATCGCATTACTCCCAATATGCAGGGCGTGGAGCACTCAGAACACCGAGTCTCCGATATACCGTCCACTTTCCCCACTCTCCCCAATCTCCTCTACATGTTCCCGATCTTCCTGCTGCTCTTCCTGCTGCTCTTCAGAGGGATAAGCGTAGGCACCAGAGAGTCAATGGGCGGATACATCAGGGTAAGCACCAGTCGCTCAGCTAACCGGGCAGGGAAGACTGCTCAGGGGAAGTGTGGGGGTTAAGAGCCTTGTCTTTAGTATACAAGACTGTGAGTTCAGTTAGTGCCTGGGACACCTACACAATGTGTGGGGTTTGGAAAAATGTACTTTATTACTGACAGTGGGGGTCTTTCTCTCTTTCTCTCTCTCTCTCTCTCTCTCTCTCTCTCTCTCCTACACTCGTCTCATCTCTCCCTCTCTCTCGCTCTCCTCCTCGCTCGTCGATGCTCTCTCTAATCTCCACCCCCCCCCTCCCAATCTCTGCATCGATCTTCTCGTCAATCATCTCCTTTCCCTGCGACTCTCGGTCCTCTCAGCATCTCTCATCTCAGGTCGGGAGGATGCATCGAGTCCACATCTCTCTCTCTCTCCTGCCTAGTACAGTCTGTCGAAGGTCGTCGAACTACATCGAAATCGAGGGCGTCAGCTCTCTCTCTCAACACGGAGTCCCGGTCCTCGTCCACTCGTAATCTCGCTCTTCTCCGTCTCATTACTCTCAAAGATCTCTCTCTCTCGTAATCAATATCTCATCATCCCTATCACCAAGGTCTCACAAGTACTCTCGGCCCCCCCTCGCTCGCTCATCTGCCATCGGTCATCTCTCCAATCACAATCACCATCAGTCGAGGGCGTCAGGTCATTAAATTCATCTCCAGTGCGGGAAGTCTCTCTCTCTCACGTTACTCTCTGCAAAATCACTGCAACACTGCCGCTCGATCTGTCGTCTCTCCCTCCCTCTCTAAGGACTTAAAGCGCAGGAGAACAGTCCTTCAGACTCTGCCAAAAATCTCTGCAAATCGGTACAACGTCTTTTACCGTCCTGCATTATTCAGTATGATCATCAAAATCGAAAGCCTGCTCCCACATGATCGTCTCAACGGAGGGTCATCGGGAGAATTGCAGGATCCGGCAAATCCGTCGGAATCGTCTACTGAAGCACATCTCAATGAATTCGCTCTCATCTGCTCTCTCTTCTATATATATATACATATATATATATAATGAGTTCTTCAGTATTGGGTGAACCCTTTTTTATTTGGACTAACAATTTATGCCATAGGACAAGCTTTCGAGAGTTCTCCTCTCTTCCTCAGGTCGGCAATACTGATTAACAAAGGAATATGGCTAAAACAGTGTAAGGGAGAGCAGGGGGGCAGGGGGAAGATAACAGCTATGTACTGTAGATACTGTAAAGAAGTGTGATAAAGTGTTTGAAGCCATGAAAGGGTGACATGGAACAGCATGGAGGGGGATGCTGGGGGGGGGAGGGGGAAGGTGTGGATAAGAAGAGAGGCAGGCAGGATGCTACAAACAATTGTGATAGTGTGTGAGAAACCCCATATCCGCATTAAGTCCTTTTGTTTTGGTGTCAAAGAGTCTTATCATTCTGAGTTCAAATGTTTTCCAAGGCGTTTGAACATTCCATTGAGGATTTTGATTCTTAAAGCTTTTGGCTGGTTTCCCCAATGTAGCATCCTTGGTCACATTTGTTGCACTGAATCATATACACTATATTCCTGGATGTGCAGCTGTATGATCCTTTAACATTGAATGTTCCATGGTTGTGACTGGCTGTGGGATCGTGGCATATATGTTTGCACAGTTTGCAGCGTTTGTTGTTGCACGGTTTTGTGCCGTTATCAGTGTCTTTAAGTTCGTTATGGAGTTTCCTGCTGACTTATTTCTGTTTGAGGTTTGATGGTTGCCGGAATGCAAGAATGGGAGGTTTGGGAAAGATTTCTTTTAATGTCACATCCTCTGCCAGCATGGGTTGCAGATCTTTGATTATTTTCCTTATACCCTCTAGGGTAGGTTTGTATGTGGCCACTAGTGGTATGCGAGTGGTAGGTTCTTTCTGTCTGTATTGTAGCAGATGTTCTCGTGGGGCTTTTAGTGCAGATGTAATAGTTTTGGCAATAGTCTTTGGTTTGTATCCCTTTGTCTGAACGATTCGGTCAGGGTTGTGAGATGCCGGTTTCTGTCTTCAGTGTCAGAGCATATGCGGTGGTATCTTATAGCCTGGCTGTGTATGAGTGGGATGGAAGCTGGAGTTGTGGATGTGACTGCATCTGTCAGTTGGTTTCTTGTATACAGATGTGTGTAGTTTGCCATTTTCAGTGTTACTGTTGTATCTAGAAAGTTTACTAGGTTTGCAGAATAATCCATTTTGAGTTTAATTGATGAATGGAATGAGTTCAGGGACTGGTGGAATTGTTTTAGGTTTCCTTCACCCGCTGTCCATATTATAAACAGGTCATCAATGTATCTGTAGTATTTGTAGGGTTTGTGGGGGCATGTAGTTAGGAATTTTTGTTCAAGATTTGCCATGAAAAGATTGGCATATTGCGGTGCCATCTTGGTAGCCATTGCAGTCCCCATTAGTTGTAGGTACATTTCCTTGTTGAAGCTGAAGTAGTTGTGTGTGAGGATGTATTGTATCATTTTGGTAATTACATCAGCGCTGTATTTCTGATCCAGGGGAGATGTTGTAAGGAATTGCAGACATGCCTCAATACCATCCTTGTGGGGGATGTTGCTGTAAAGGGATTCTACATCCATGGTAACTACCAGTGTGTTGGATGGTAGTTGGTTGATGTTGTTAAGGTTATTGAGAAAATCTGTGGTATCTTGTATTAAGCTGTTGGTGCTTCTGACTAAAGGTTTGAGGATATTCTCCACTAGCCTGATATTTTTTCAGTGAGTGTATCCATACCTGTTATAATAGGTCTGCCGGGGTTTCCTGGTTTGTGGATTTTGGGAAGCATGTAGAAGATCCAAACTCCTGGGTTGTCAGGTATTAGTTGCTTCAATTGTGGTTGCAGGTGGTTAGGGAATGATCGAATGAGATTCATGAGTTGCTTTGTATATTCCTGGTTTGGATCATGCGTGAGTTTCCTGTAGTAGGTGTTGTCTGTGAGTTTCCTGTAGTAGGTGTTGTCTGTGAGTTGTCTGTTGCCTTCTTCTATGTATTTATTTGTGTTCATAAGTACCACTGCGCCTCCTTTATCTGCTGGTTTGATGGTGATGTTGTGGTTGTTTCGCAGTTCCTTGATTGCAGATCTCTCCATGGGGGATAGGTTGTACATAGTTTTTTTCTGCTGTGCTGATGCTAGTGAGGAAACTCGCGATCTGAAGCTCTGTATATAGCCGTTTAGTTTGACATTGTGTCCTGTTGGTGGTGTGAAGTAGGTGTTCTTCTTGTTGTTGTTCTTCGTCATTATGGGATTGCTGTCTTTTTTGTGGATATATTCTTTTAGTCGTAGTCTCCTGAAGAAATCTTCTAGGTCTGAGAATAATTGGATTTGATCCAGTTTGGTGGTGGGACAGAATGTTAGTCCCTTGGAGAGAACGGAGGTCTCAGGTTTAGAGAGTTTATAATCAGACAGGTTTATAACTCCCTGGCAGGCTGTGTGCTCTTTTGGGTTGAGGGTGTGTATCTGTCTTGAAAAGACAGTTGGGGTTTCTAGTTCTAAGTAGTTGTCCTGCTTTTTGTTGGTTTGAAATCCCTTATGTTGTGTCCATGGTCTGCATCATCATGAGAGAGGAGTTTCTTCTTGATTAAGTTCCACTGCAATCTCTTGTACGGAGTTTGCATATCGTTTTCCAGTTTGTTGGTATTTGCACTGCTTTGCAATTGCAGGGTTTGGAGTATTGTGCATTCTTGCCATTCTAATTCCTGTTTTTTTCCATATAGTTGATGGATCAGTTTGTTTCTCAGTTTCTCACTGGTGCATTTGCAGAGTTCTTCAGCATAATGTTAATTGTGTGTTGTGCAAGTGGGTTTTTGATCTTCAACCCATTTGGTATCCAGTTCCTTCTCCTGCATTCTGATAGGAAGTAGATGTCGCTGTTCAGTTGTGAATCCTTTGTACAGTTTGGTCAGTGTCTTTTTCGTGCGGCTATATGCGGTATCTTCCATCATGAATAAAACAGGAAATAGCCGTGTTAGTCCAGTTGCGATAGTGCAGAATCAATGAGTTCTTCAGTATTCTTTTTTATTTGGACTAACAATTTATGCCATAGGACAAGCTTTCGAGAGTTCTTCTCTCTTCCCCAGGTCGGCAATACTGATTAACAAAGGAATATGGCTAAAACAGTGTAAGGGAGAGCAGGAAGGGAAAAAAAGACAACAGCTATGTACTGTAGATAAGGTAGTGAGATAAAGTGTTTGAAGCCATGAAAGGGTGACAAGGAACAGCATGGAGGGAGATGCTGGGGGGGGGTGGGGGGTGGAGAAGGTGTGGATAAGAAGACAGGCAGGCAGGATGCTACAAACAATTGTGATAGTGTGTGAGAAACCCCATAACCGCATTAAGTCCTTTTGTTTTGGTGTCAAAGAGTCTTATCATTCTGAGTTCAAATGTTTCCGTTCTTGGGTGCGTTTGAACATTCCATTGAGGATTTCGATTTTTAAATCATTTATGAAATGATCTAGTTCTAAAAATCATTTATGGAATGATCTATTCTATCTATCTATCTATCTATCTATCTATCTATCTATCTATCTATCTATCTATCTATCTATCTATCTATCTGTCTGTCTGTATCTATGTTTCTATCTATCTCTATGACTACCTGCCTATCTATCTGTCTGTCTATGTCTCTATCTATGTCTCTATCTATCTGTCTATCTATGTCTCTATCTATCTGTCTATCTATATCTCAATCTGTCTATCTATCGATCTACTGTTGCCGTAAGCTAGGATCCATGGATCCAGTGATGTTACCTGCGAAGCCTCCGCCTCTATGCTGGGTGGGTCCCACGTGGAGTGTACCACCATGCAGAATGTCTCTGTGTAGCAGATGGGTGGTCTGGCCCTAGACCACCTGAGGCCAGGATGCAGCCGCTTACTGCCTGTGTCCCTCACACTGATGCTACAGGGCAATGTCCCTATCTCTGGGCCTGTCCCTGCAGCAGCCACAAACTGAGGGGAGTCGGGGCCTAGCTGGGGCCTAGGGGGTCTGCGGCCTAGTGCAGGTGCCACAGACACCTGCACATACACAACCTACCTTGCTGGCGTCCCAGCTCTGACTGGCATGGCTTGCAGCGCGCCAAATGTATCAATAGCAAGCAGGGGGAAAGCTGCAGCCCTATTGGCTGTTGGGCACCATGTGTTCCTGTCCCAGAGGCTCATGCGCCCGCATCTCCCACTGCAGCGGAGGTAAAGAGAAGCCTGAGGGGAGCCCAGGGGATGCCCAGAGGGGAGACCTGGCTATACGTCCATACAACATATAGGCTTGAGGAGATGTTTTTATTTCCTCTTCTCTTCATCCCCTAATATATTTACATTTTTAGTTTTAAGTCCAACGCCCATTCTCTCCTTCCTAACTATATTTGAACAATCCAGCTAGCCCCCATTTTTAGGGCTGCCAACACTTCCCCCATTCTTCCATAAGGTTCAGATCCCTCTCATATTGTAATCTGGTTAGCATTAGTTTCATCTCTGGAAAAAGGTTTCTAGGGTTATGACGGTTTTCTTTTTATTGATCTTTAAGTGTTAATATGTCCCAAGGGACAGTGGTTCTAAATTCCTCGCTACTGTATGTCCCATACTGTACTCTGCTATTCCCCTGCTATGCCGATTCCTATACCTGGGCACCTGCTATGGATCATTAATTTATAATCCTAAAGATATTACCCATGAATTTGTTACATTTTATAAGTCACTTTATAATATTTAAACAAATCACTCCACTCATTTTCACTTTGAGTCCTCAAGTGTCTGAGCTGTTCGGTCATCCTGTTACACTATAAGAAACCGGGCAGTCTGTAAAATCCCTTGAGCCTTTGAAAGCACCAAGGCGTGATGGCTCTTGCAATCTGTATTACGAAAGGTTTACCTACATTTTAGCTCCTTGCTTACTAAATTATTAGTTGATGATGTTTTAGATGGGGCAGTGTCGCCTCTCAAGATGCTCTCTGCCACGATATTGGATATCTGATACCACGTTGTACTCCAGCTGTAGACCCATTTCTTTAGTTAATGTGGCTGTTAACATTTTCACATACTGTAAGTATTAGCCAATTGGCTGAATATACACGGGGAATGTATTACCTGGATAAGGTAGGCATTGTGCCTGAATGTACTCTGAGAATATAAGGAGGGTGATGAACCTCATACACCATGTTAACCCTCACTGTGATTTTAGATTTGACTGCTCCTTACCCTGGGACCATTCGTTATTCCTACTTAATAAGCCTCTTCCCGATATAAAGAAACGTACAGATACATTGATAACGCATCTTCTCAACGCCACTAAATTGGAAACGAGTGTCTCCCACTTCTCTTTCACTTATTGAAATAAAATCTCAGAAAAGAGAATAATGGAAACATTATTGAGTTGAGTGCATAATACCTAGCCTAAATTCAATAAAGTGTGGAACTTGGGGCTTATCTATGTAGCACCATTGGTGGTATGCTATGTTATTTAACTAGGTTAATGGTTCCTAGAGAGCTAATCCTGGTAAGGTCACAGATGAATGTTGCCGTAGTCAGGATGTTAATGTTGCAAAGTAATTAGGCAGGTGCTAGGCCACTCCTCGTTTCTAGAACATGCTGGAAGGGTCACCTCATCTAGGGTGACTCCGCATAGGCTAAGGCTGCCCTTATTCTGCCCAGTTACAGGGGTAAGGATAGTGATGTCACTTGGAGTATATAAGTTAGGGGTGGAACATGCCACCTTCAGATCTTTGTGGACCCATGGGAGGGGGATCTCGAGTGCTAGTCAACTCTATAATTAAGGGTAAGCGCAGATATTTGTTGTTAGGGAAAGTATCCCAGTGAAGGGGTCCTATAACATACATTCCGGAATCGGTCATTTACCGCAGCAGAACAGCGGGTTCCTCGTTACAGGTTCTCATTAAGGAGACCTGGAGCAGCTGCTGGGGAATTATTAGGGAAGGTTCTGGTTCTGTTCCCAGAAGCAGGTTGGAGGACTTGAAAAAGAGCTGCCCTGCCTACATGTTGTGTCTGATCTGTAACAAGAAGCTGCCTTTCTGTATCGGCATGAAAACCGGTCCTGTTCATGCATAAGGATTGTTTTACCCTGTTCAAACAAATCAATAGAAAGTTCCTGGCGCCCAGTTTTATTATTGCTCACCATGCCAGCCATGCAGGGGTTCCAGCACCTGGAGACACAGATAATACTAGTAAACTTCCAAAGACTAAACAAAGTGGGCGCAGAAAGGAAGGAGCAGATAAGATAATAGTACAGGCAGAAAAAAAACTGAAATGCATGCTTGCTAATGCAAGTAGCCTGACAGATAAAATGGGGGAGCTTCAATTAATAGCTGCAAGGGAGCAGTATGATATCATAGGCATTACTGAAACATGGTGGGATGAAACTCATGACTGGACAGTTCATTTAGAGGGTTATTCTCTTCTTCGGAAGGATCGAACAAATAGAAGGGGAGGTGGAGTATGGTTATATGTTAAACCAGATCTAAAACCTATTATAAGGGATGATGTCTATGAAGGGAAGGATGAAAATGTAGAGACTTTGTGGATAGAAATTAGCAGTGGAGGTAAAAGTATAAAGAAAATGTTTGTGGGAATATGCTATAAACCACCAAATATCTGTGAGATTGAGGAAGCTAAAATACTTTTGCAAATGGAGAAGGCATCAAAACTGGGTCATGTTTGCATAATGGGGGATTTTATTATCCAGACATAGACTGGGGCAATGAGATTAGCGTTACAACAAAAGGGAACAGGTTTTTGGGGGTCCTTAAAGACAATTATATGACCCAAATTATTGAGGAACCAACCAGGAGAGGGGCAGTTTTGGATTTGGTCATATCAAACAATGTAGAAGTAATAACAAATATTCAAGTCCTGGAACATTTGGGTAACAGTGATCATAACATGGTCTCATTTGAAATAAATGATCAAAAAACAGATTACTTGGGTTCAACAAAGACCTTCAACTTTGGAAAGGCAGATTTTAATAAACTGAGGTCTAATCTATTAGTAATACAATGGGGTGATGTTTTTGCAGGGGAAAATGTAGAAGATAAATGGGCAGTCTTTAAAACATTGTTAGAAAAGCACACTTATCAGTGTATACCCTTGGGTAATAAGTATAAAAGAAATAAGTCAAAACCAATGTGGCTAAATAAACAGGTAGGGGAGGAAATGGACAAGAAGAGGAAGGCGTTTAGATTCTTTAAGTCAGAAGGGACAGAGACATCGTATCAGAATTATAAGGAATGTAACAAAAATTACAAAAGGGCAATCAAATTAGCAAAAATGGATAATGAAAAAAGGATTGCAATAGAATGTAAGGTCAACCCTAAAAAATTCTTTAAGTACCTTAATAACAAAAAAATGAGAAAAGAAAATATAGGACCCTTTCAATGTGAGATGGGTAGGCAGAAAAAGCTGAGGTATTAAACAAATTCTTTGCCTCTGTGTTTACCAGGGAAGAATCAAGTTTAATAGTAGTGCCGCAAGAGGAAGCCACAACCTCCATATTAATGAACAATTGGTTAACTGAGGAAGAAGTTCATAAGCGACTTGAAAAAATTAAAGTTAATAAGGCACCTCGCCCCGATGGCATACATCCAAGAGTTCTCAAGGAGTTGAGCTTAGTAATAGCAAAACAATTATATTTAATATTCAAGGACTCCATTTCCACAGGCTCAGTACCACAAGATTGGCGTAAAGCAGATGTGGTGCCTATATTTTAAAAGGGAGCTAGATCACAACCGGGAAATTACAGACCTGTAAGCCTGACTTCAATAGTAGGGAAACTACTTGAAGGTTTAATACGGGATAATATTCAGGAATACCTAATGGAAAATAAAATTATTATTAATAGTCAGCATGGATTTATGAAGGATAGATCTTGCCAAACTAACCTTATTTGTTTCTTTGAGGAGGTAAGTAGGAATCTAGACCAGGGTAATGCCGTTGATGTGGTCTACTTAGATTTTGCAAAGGCTTTTGATACGGTTTCACACAAGAGGTTGGTGTACAAAATAAAGAAAGTTGGACTCAGTAATAATATATGCACCTGGATTGAAAACTGGTTAAAGGACAGACAACAGAGGGTTGTCATAAATGGAACTTTTTCAGGTTGGGCTAAAGTCGTGAGTGGAGTACCTCAGGGATCGGTACTGGGACCCCTGCTTTTTAACTTGTTTATTAATGACCTTGAGGTTGGGATCGAGAGCAAAGTCTCCATCTTTGCTGATGATACTAAATTGTGTAAGGTAATAGAATCAGAGCAGGATGTAATTTCTCTACAGAAGGACTTGGAGAGACTGGAAACGTGGGCAGGTAAATGGTAGATGAGGTTTAATACAGATAAATGTAAGGTTATGCATTTGGGATACAAGAATAAAAAGGCGACTTACAAATTAAATGGAGATATATTGGGGGAATCCTTGATGGAGAAGGATTCAGGAGTGCTTGTAGACAGCAGGCTTAGCAAAAGTGCCCAATGTCATGCAGTAGCTGCAAAGGCAAACAAGATTTTATCTTGCATCAAACGGGCAATGGATGGAAGGGAAGTAAACATAATTATGCCCCCTTACAAAGCATTAGTAAGACCACACCTTAAATATGGAGTACAATTTTGGGCACCAATCCTAAGAAAAGACATTATGGAACTAGAGAGAGTGCAGAGAAGAGCCACCAAATTAATAAAGGGGATGGACATTCTAACTTATGAGGAGAGGCTAGCTAAATTAGATTTATTTATATTAGAAAAGAGGCGTCCAAGAGGGGATATGATAACTATATACAAATATATTCAGGGACAATACAAGGAGCTTTCAAAAGAACTATTCATCCCACGGGCAGTACAAAGGACTCGGGGCCATCCCTTAAGGTTGGAGGAAAGGAAATTTCACCAAAAACAAAGGAAGGGTTTCTTTACAGTAAGGGCAGTTAAAATGTGGAATTCATTACCCATGGAGACTGTGATGGCAGATACAATAGATTTGTTCAAAAAACGGTTGGACATCTTTTTAGATGGGAAAGGTATACAGGGATATACCAAATAAGTATACATGGGAAGAATGTTGATCCAGGGATTAATCCGATTGCCAATTCTTGGAGTCAGGAAGGAATTAATTTTTCCCCTTAATTGTTTTTTTGTTTGCCTTCCTCTGGATCAATAAGTATAGATATAGGATAAAGTATCTGTTGTCTAAATTTAGCATAGGTTGAACTTGATGGACGGAAGTCTTTTTTCAACCTCATCTACTATGTAACTATGATCATCACCTTGCACATACCCAACCCCACTTCAGAGGCAGCGGATCAGTTTGGTGCGGCCCCTCTTCTGTTGGCCAGGAGTAGAGGTGTTACATCTATAACACATATATAGAAAGGTTTGAACGATCAAGCCCTGGATCCGTGCGACAGATCATTGAACATGATATCATAAAGCATATCTTGATGTCCCTTAATTAGAGCCAACCACAGAATGGAGTAATTGGAGCATGTAATGAATACCATGTGCAGTCATAATTAACACTGATTACCAAACATATGACTCAAATGATAGTAGTTGCCAACACCAGGGCTTAAAACTCTAAGTGGGATGTATGGCGTAATTGGGAAAGATGAATCCTTTAGAGCTATTCTAACCCTTTGACCACCACACTTATAAAAGAGAACTTAGAGTATAATGGTAATAATTGTGTTTAAAGCAGAGGTAAAAACACCTCCATAGGGTAACATTACTCACACATTGAAGTACTGTTGCATCCAGCTGCGTGCATCCATTATGGAATGGTTTTGATAGTAGAATCCTCGGTGGAGAGACATGGAGAACTGCATGCAGGGGTGAAAAAAATTAGGGGTACGGCACACCCACGAGCATGGTTAAAAAATCAATTTATTAGGGCTAAACATGGGAGACAGACAAAGACTTGGTGGGGTAAAAAGAACGCTGACGCGATCGGGCGCAAATGCCCTTTGTCAAGAGACTCTTGATTATCATTGCGATATTAATGGGAACAGCCTAAAAGCAATGTAATGAGTATAGGACTTAACACTTTCACTACAAAAAGTTACACGTGTCATACAAAGATATATATGAGGTATCATATAAATGTCTGTAAGGGAGTCAAGGAGTTAAACTCCCTTTACATGGCAGGAGATTGAACTAGGTGTCGGGTTTCCTGCAGGTGATGTGTAAAACGCCTGATTGAACGGGATAAAAGGCAAGAAGTAGCTGTTTTTCAGAGTCCCTGTAGGAAGCTCTGTGAGAGGATCACAGACAACAGAGTGCCTGTCTGCAGGGATCCAGGCTTGTTGATCAGAGGATTTGGCCTGGCAGCAGTGGGGAACCCAAAGCCCCACACAGCAGAGAAGCCTGCATGGATAGGGCAAAATACGTTACTGGGAGCAGCAGGACTTCAAAACTTGCAGCTGGAGAGATTGGAGATGCAATATCAGCATCAGTCTGATAAGACTATATATTGGTCCATATGTTTTGGGGTTGGTAACCAGATTATCTGGTGGCCCAGATAGAAAGGGCCAGAGTAATGTTTATTTATTCTCCTAACATGGAGTAGGGTTTGTTTTTTATGATTTTGTGTTTTGCCTTAAAGGGGCAGTAGCCCCAATGATTTGGATGCTGTTTTGTGGAGAAATAAAACCACTCAACATTCGGTTTACCCTAAAAATGCATGTGTGTACTCGTATCTGAGCTCGCCTACAGGCCGCTCTCTCACAATGTCTAAAACATCACAAACTGTAGTACAGGCATACCCCGCATTAACGTACGCAATGGGACCGGAGCATGTATGTAAAGCGAAAATGTACTTAAAGTGAAGCACTACCTTTTCCCACTTATCGATGCATGTACTGTACTGAAATTGTCATTTACATGCATAACTGATGTAAATAACGCATTTGTAACAGGCTCTATAGTCTCCCTGCTTGCGCACAGCTTCGGTACAGTTAGGGAGCTGGTATTGCTGTTCAGGACGTTATGACAGGCGCATGCGTGAGCTGCCGTTTGCCTATTGGGCGATATGTACTTACTCGCGAGTGTACTTAAAGTGAGTGTACTTAAAGCGGGGTATGCCTGTATGGTTTTAGTGAATAAAGTGGTATTTTTGTGTGAACTAACATAGTATATAATGTAATAATGACTGTTTTAAGTATGGGTGTACAATAATGTATATCCATACATACCTCAACAATAATAATTAATATTTAATTTGTTTTAATGTACAATTAAAATAAATGAAGGGAAACTATAAATAATGGCAAAAAACTAAGAAGTGTAAAAATGAAACTTTCTCGATATTATAACAAGATTTGCATTCGTTTTTGGTAACGCACATGAGTAACGCATCGTTATTGCAAGAGTTAATAACGCACGTTACCGTTTGACTAATGCGCATGTGCAGTATATTTGAGAACGTGTCTCTCAGACATGAAATTCCTCATTAATAGCGCTGCTATTTTTACTAATGGACGTTATTTTTGCATCTCGTTAGCTGTGAGGATACCCGTTAAAACGAAGAAAAATAACAGCCGTTCCCTATTTCAGTAACGATCGCTATTAGCGCAAAAGTGACGGACTTCTGTGGATCTCCCCCAAAGTATGTGAAAGAAAGCCGTGCATCGGGCTCAGCCCAGTGCACAGAGAGGCTTGTCTATGCACAGTGTCCGTCAGGGCCATTCCTGCTGAACACTGTCTGACAGTCGTTGGCCCACCCAACACAGTGACGCTGGACACCTCCTCACGCTCCCACTGCCGATGGGCACGGATATAACACCATAAAACCCGGACAACACACCATTTAAAACAAAAGCCAGGCCCAATTTGAGTAACCCAAAAAGAGTACATGTCCTGGAAAATCCGGACGTCTCGTAACCCTACGTGTAATGAGCACTCAGAGTACGTTTAGGTAAGTAGTGGTACAAGACGTTCCGAATGTGTATCAGGCGTGGGGGCAAAGCTTCTTCTGAAAAGGTTTGTACATTTATCCTGCAAAAACAAGTCGCCTCTTCTCGATAACCTATTTAGTGCTGAAAGGAGTAACAAAGAATGTGTTTCTCAGGAACCTTTTGTGTCTGATCCGTCACACCGCTGCCCTGTCCTAACCAGGCTGTCTTTACTCACCTACAGGCCCAGATTTCTCCTGTGAAGAAGAGGAACATAAAGACGCCCAAACCTGGTAACTATCACACACTAAAACCCAAGGCTGTGTCACTTACTGAAATAACACAGATCACAAGCCTGATACAGCATAATGCATAACACCTATTTTTTTGTTTGCCTTCCTCTGGTTTAAAAAACTGTAAATACAAATATAGAATAAGTATCTGTCGTCTAAATTTAGCATAGGCTGAACTTAAAGCCGCAGTCCAAGCTGCGTTCCCCTCCCCCCCTATAATATGTGCATCAATACAATCCACACGATAAGTAATTAGCTAAGTTGCCGACCGATCCGTTTTCCTGTGATCGATCGGCGAAGATTCGGCTCCGGGGTTCACTAAATGGCTGTCAGCGCAGCAGAAGAGGACCAAAGATGCAAAGTTGTGTGGGGAAGATCATGTGACCAGGCAGTCACTAGATACAATTGGTGCACTGCTAGAGACAGGGCAGGGCTCAAAAAGCAGTGTGCCAGAGCCTATTTCAGAAGAGGAAGGGGATGTGACTTTGTAAATGGTTGCTATAGAAACAAAAAATGCTTCTTACATTAGAATACATTAAAAATGTAATTCAGAGTTGTTGTTTTTTTTTTTTAATGCAACAACTATTTTCTCATAGTACAGAACTGATTTACTAAAAAACACACACGTAGGATATTGCTTGGACTGCTGCTTCAATGGACATGTCTTTTTTCAACGTCATCTACTAAATATATATATATATGTTGTTTATCCTTATCCTGGTCAGTAGAGATGTAGTGCCACTGACACATAATTACTGTACACTCTACTTTCTTTCTCTCCCTCCTTCATTCCGTCCCTTTCCTCCTCCAGCCCCATCCTTCTCTGTCACTCCCCTTCTCGCGCTCTCTTTTCTCTCTCCCAATAACACCGCTGATTTGGAATCTGGCTTCTCATACTCTCTCTCTCTCCTGATACTTTGCAGCCTCCGGGGATGGTTGGCGTCGGCTGTGGTTAATAGTCAGTCACATGGTGACTGCCACCATTACAGCGTAAGTCATTGTCCCTCTAAGCCCGTTATATTAGAGCGTGGTCTAGTGCTGAGGTGGCCAACTCCAGTCCTCAAGGGCTACCAACAGGTCAGGTTTTCGGGATACCACTGCTTCAGCACAGCTGGCTCAATTAGTGGCTCAATCATTATGACTGAGCCAGCATTGCTGAAGCAGGGATATCCTAAAAACCTGACCTGTTCGTGGCCCTTGTGCACTGGAGCTGCCCACTCCATGTCTATTAAGTGAGTGTATAGCATTCACACTCAGCTGTAATGACATCACTAATATATACAGTATCTCCTTATCCACACGGGCGGCTGCCTATTATTACTGTTAGATGAATTAATGGGGAAAACCCATGGACATTGCAGGCTCCATCTGGCCACCTGCTTAGTATACCAGTGATATGAAATCAGTTACTTCAGTCGCCTTTACGAGTTGTCACCTGTAACTAATTTTTGGATTTATACGAAGCAGTTTCTTGTGCTGCTACGCTGAATGCGTCCTACTATACTGCTCGAAGTTCCTTCGTTGGGCGATCATACCTGCAGATAATCAGTTCACTACTGCTACCCATTCATAAACATATATACCTATCATCAACAACTAGGGATTTTTACCCTATTCTTGTTACTCTATAGGGAATATACAAAGACCATAAACAGCATCTTGTTGCCTTTCTACAGTATGCATAATGAACAGAGCTGTAATATTTCACTAGTTACTGACTGGTATACCCGTACGCTTACATATGGCTCTAAATTAGATTAACTATTATGATAATCTCTAGTCATGATTAAAATTGGGTAAAATTCCGTTCACTAATATCTGGAATCCAAATATATAACGTATACTAATATTAGTGTCATTATACTATAAGACACCACCACTGTTCTACCATAGCCCTTGGTAAATGCACACTTTGAATTGAGTTGTATCACTGTATATAACTGTATTGACCATTTAGTTTGTGTTCTCAAATCTGACTATATTTTAATCATTTGTATTAAAAGTGAATTATTACATTCTAATCACTACTCTTCCCTTTATATGAGAGTGCAACATACAGAGACTTTCTTCTCTTAAAATAATTTCGTTGGAACCAGCCTCATGTCATCTGGATGTGTAAAGGGTCACCACCGTGCCAGCCTTTGTTATGTTTAGTGGACATCCTAAAGTCCCCCCGAAGGTTCATCTCCTGTATTCTGTGTTAGCTGCATCTGAAGAGAGACTAATAACGGCCTCCACTCCTGTCCTACAAGTCATAAACTGCACTCGAAATTACCATGATTCAGAAAGATTATGGGCCATATTTACTAAGCTGTTTTCTGCCACATAGACATCTTCTTGTGCTGGAAGACACCTTTCATCTCCTTGCTCTCAACGGGTTGCATGGTATCTTCTAGTTGCGGAAGCTCCCTTATGGCAGAAGGCTGCTTAGTAAACATGGCGTTATATACATTTATGAGTCTGAACTAGATGAGGCATTTGGGAATATACATATTAGAAACAGTATGATGTGTATGTATAGTCCAGAATGCTTTTTCACTCCATGGGGGGCCACGGGAGTGCATCATGGGAACAAAACCACAGCTCTCATTCATTTTTCTTCCATAAATGTGGCACAGATTTTGTTAGAGAATTGTACCAAGACCTGAGTATGGTTCCAAACTGGGCAGGGTCAGACTGCCCCTCACATACACATTTACATTGCTCGGCACTGGCCCAACATCCAGCAGTTGGGTTAAATAATTGAATCCTAGCCCATGTGGTACGTGTAGTAGTCTCCTGGGCCCTCCGTTAATCTGCATTGTCTTTGTTACAGAGTCGGGACACTTCTCAGCCACACCTTGCTGGTTCATAGGAAGTCCCTAAAGAAAAAGAAGATTTCTGACATATGCCCTATTTGTGAACATGAGGTCATCCACCACAGCAATGTGTCCCCATCATCCAAAATCTCCAAAAAACTGCAGACCACAGACAAAATCTTGAGGTCACACAGATACCAGCAGCGGAAGCGAGATGAGCCGCTTTCTTTGTGCAGAGGGCAGAGCTCAGTCAGTACTAATAAGGAGGACAGACATGTTTTTCAGAACACGATTTCTCCTCCTTTATCAACAAAACCCACCACGTCATCCATGCAGCACCCAAAGACAGACAGTAACTCCACACAGCAACACAGGAGAGCTACTACAGCGAAGACTATCTCCCAAAAATGGCTTTCTCCTCCTGATTTAGATAAACCATGCAGGTTGGAGTTTAGTGAGTGGAGGGCGCATCTCACCAAGGCAAGGTCAGATTTGGCGATCATGGCAGAATCCTCACACAGCGTGGTCAGGGTACGTAAATTAAAGGAAGAGCAGTCCTTATACATACCCACAGTGCCTTCCTCTCGAAGAAGGTATTCTAAGAGAGCCACTGATAAAGACTCCGTCTATTCATCCTCATCACAGCTACAAAAAAGGCCTCAGAAGGACTTACTCTGCTCTCATAGGACCGACCAGCATTCAGACTGCAACAGGGTCCTCACCTCAATGCCTGAGTCCTCCACCGTGCACCCCTCTTTCTCCTTTGCACAGGCATCTACTCAAAGTTGTAAAGAGATGCCTTGCAGAGATCTGGAAATCCACAGGAGGAGAGACCATGCCACACAGGGCGGTTTCTACTCTGGATCAGACCATGGCAATAAAATGTCATCCACCCTGCCACAGCACAGTGTACCTACCATCAAGGTCACATTAGAGAGCAGAGATGATCTGGAGACACATCTCTCCAAGAAAAACCTGCAGCTGAGATTGGTGGCTCCACCCCCTATGGTTAAAACCTACTGCACTACTATGAACAGGACCACCAAAGAATCCCTTCTCAAAGTGATACACATGGGTGAACCATATGTGAGGCAAAGAAGCCAGAGGCTGCCCTTCTTGGATCCAAGGTCTGCTGGCTTACTAGATAGAAACATTAGGTACAAATTCCTGCTGTTTCTCTGGGGACTTCCACAGAAGTATATAAACTCAAACGGGTTGATCATGCCTAAGGGCATTTCTGTGATCCCCACAAGAAAAGCGAGCAAAGCCCCCACCGAGTTTGCAGAAGCCAAAACCAGGTTCTTACAGTGTCATGTCAGAGAACATCTGGACTGGCACATAAGGAGGAAGAGGCTGCAGCATGAGTGGGGTTTGCCTGGCAACATCCTGGCATCGTTAAGAAGTTTTATACCTATATCCCCACAGCACATTCCACATGGAGGAACTAAGAAGACTGGAACTGATGTATCCATTAAAAGGGAAGATCTGTATTTCCTGAGGGAGAACAACATAACTCTCCTCGAGTCGCATATCAAGAGAAGAGTCATACAGCAGACGTTTGGAATGCCCAAGAGAATACTGACGTGCCTGGAACAGTTTAAACCGCTTTCCCCTATTACTGCCAGGTCACTATCTCACCCTTCCAAAATGCAACTCACAGAAACTACCGATTTAGACAAGATGTTAGTGATACAAAGCCATGGTACTGAGGATGCATGTGTTGTAGGCATGCCTGTTGTAGGATGTCAGAAAGTTAGCTGTACTGGCCCTGTGGTTTATCCTCTGCTCAAAATAAACCTTAAAGACCAGAAGAACTTAAATGCCCACCTGGTAAAAAAAACTCTTGAAATAAGGACTGCAGCACTGCCTCATGCAGTTATGGAATCCCACCAGGTCACAGTTTCCATCGTTAAACTATCCCTACCCAAACTGCATCTCTCATATAAAGGACACCTGAAGCTAAGAGGGAGCTTGTTGCCTTTCATGGCACACACCTCAGCTGACCTGATAGACAGGAACATCAGGCGCAAGCTGATCCTCTACCACTGGGGTTTGCCCACAATATACACACAGTCCTTGTGTATTATGATCCCTGAAGCCTTACCTGTATTTGTAAGCATTAAAAGAAGTGGTGGACACATTGCATTTACCAAGATGCAAGTTTGCTTTATGAAACCCGAAGACATAGACAAACTGGAGCTGCACATCAGGAGTAAGAGGCTGCAGCACGAGTGGGGTGTCCCAGTACTTCTCCATAAATCTCTGCAAATGTTCACACCTTTATCTCCAAAGCATTGGTCGGAAAAAGGGAGGACCAGGAGTGAGGTGGAGACAGTCATCACCCGGGAGGAAATAGATTTCGTAAGCAAAAGTTTTGTAAGATGCCTCGACACTCATGTCAAAAAGAGAATAATTCAGCACAAATTTGGCGCCTCCAAAAGTATTTTACAGTCAGCTTGGGCATTTCACCCTCCTCCTCCACAAGAAGACAGACCTAATGTGTATGAGAAACATGCACAAGGAGATACTGTTGCAGAAATAAAGAGAATTCACACAACGTCAGTTATAGCACCAAGAGAAACGGGAGTCAGCGCTGTATGCCAGTGCCAAGATAGTGAAGAAATAAGAACCTCAATGTGTGAAATAATTCATGGAAAACTAGTGATGAAAGACCATGATAAACTACCCATGCATTTTTCAAAGAAGAGACTGGACATGCTCCTTGGCACTCTTCCTTCCCTTGTAACCAGATCCATAAAAACACAGAAGCTTCTTCTTAGGAATCCGCTCCCAAAATGTATTCATGTAGGTGAGAGAGACCTGCTCTTGAGAGGGAGGACACTGTCATTTATGGCACAGAGCATCCACCGCGTGGAGCAGAACCTGAAACACAAGCACCTGGTGCATATGTGGGGGTTGCCATCACTGTACCTGCACTCTCTGGCAAAGATTGTTCCCAGTGGTGTCCCGTTGTTGCTGGCACGTCCTCCAGACACCCAGCAAGTCCCAGCATGTTCAGAGACAGAGACTGATTTTGTGAAAGACAATGTGAGGAAGCTGCTGGAACGACATGTGAATAATAAGAGGCTACATCACGAGTGGGGTTTGCCAGCTCTCCTTCAGAAGTCCCTCAAAGCCTTCTTGCCTCCGGTTCCTCTGCACACCCTACCTGTGATGAGACCCAAGAAGCAAATAATTTGGGGTCGAGAGGATGTCTCTTTCTTCAAGGAGGATACAATAAAAGCTCTTGAGGCTCATGTAAAAAGAAGAGCAATGCAGCATTTAATTGGCCTCCCAAAGAGAATATTAGAGTCCCTGAGCATATTTCAACATCCTCCTTCTACTCTGAGTTCTGCATTAAGACCAACAGCTGGCAGAGCCGAGTTCATGCATAGAGCTCACTCACATTCCACATCACCCAATAAGTCAACTGAAGGTCAAAACAACCTTGTCCCGAGTCATCTAGATACAAGTATAAGAGCCACACTGGAACGCCACATGCGTAAGAAATGTCTGGAAATATGTTTAGGAGTGTTGTCTTCTGAAGTTATATTGTCTTGGAATATGGCTTCCCGTGTGCAGGAACACATGTTTCTAAAAAGAGCTTTGCCTCATAACAGACTTACTATGTGCAGAAGCAGTTTTGTGCCATTTCTAGAGATAAATGTTATCAATTCACTTGAGCAAAACATAAATTATAAACGTCTGATGTTTCTGTGGGGGCTTGGTACAGTCTACACTAGATCTCTGTCTAAGTTTATGCCCCAAATCCAAGATTTGCCTTTTCCAACACACACAGGAAGAGGGGAAGAGATAGCATTTAGTGAACGGGAAACGTCCTTTCTACAGAAAACCCACAGAAAGGGCCTGGAATGGCACATCAAACACAAGAGACTGCAGCACGAGTGGGGGCGACCAGTGTTAATACAGAAATGCCTTACAACTTTCATCCCATATGCCCCGTCATACCGCAAACATCATACAAGCCATAGACCCCAAGTGGAGGTTGTGTGTCTAGTAAGAGATTTATCCTTTGTAAACAAGGCTGTCCAGGAGAAACTGGACTTCCACATAAGGAAACATATCGTGCAGAGGAGATTTGGACTCCCAAAAAAGGTTCTGGATTCACTGAGGTGCTTCTATGCCCCACCAATAATTGATACTAGTCATGAGGCTGTCTCCCTCAGACATAACAATATGTCTACAGTAGAAGAAAGAATACAAACCAAAGAGATTAAACTTGACCCTGAGACCAAAAACAAACTACAGATACACCTTAGCAAGAAATGTATTGAAATCAGACTGGAGACACCACCTCGCTTAGTAACACAGTTTATGAAAACAATGCATCAGAAAATGAAGAATACGCTCCCAAAACTGATTCAAGTAAGTGAGAGGAAGGTAAAAAGGAGAGACAGTTCTTTGCCATTTGTAGAGAAACGGAATGTTCACAACATCCAGAACAACATCAGACATAAACACATCATGTTCCATTGGGCTCTGCCCACTCATTACATGGAGTCCTTAGCTATGATGACACCCAAAGTCACAGTTGTGCTCAAACACAGCCAGATATCTAGGGCTACCATTCTATTCTCACAGGTCCAGATACATCACTTGAAACCTGATGTCTGCTATAATCTCGAACAGCATATACAAAAAAAGAAGCTGCAACATGAGTGGGGACTTCCTTCAACAATCAAGAGGTGTCTCAAGGTCTTCACACCCACAGCTCCAGATCACATGCCGTCTATGCAGATCCCAAAGACAAACACTGATGTGGTTATTATAAGAACTGATGCCTCTTTTCTTCAAGAAGACTCCAGGAAGTGTCTTCAGATGCACGTGAAAAGAAAAATCGTACAACAGGCTTTTGGGCTCCCACAAAGGATTCTAGTGTGTCTGAAGAGCTTCATTCCAAAGCCACCAAGGAGTGAAGAAACACCAGCTCCTCATAGGGCGGAAGAAGAAGGCTACAACGATACCCTGACCAAAGTAATAGCTGTTGATCGATCAGTGCAAAAACAGTCAGAGTGGAAAGATGTATCAGACAGCGTTGATGACCATAAACTCATTGGGCTCCCAGCTTTGGGACATAGTTATTGTATTACGGATAATGTACAAACACTGAAGTTCCACATACTGTTGAAGTGTCTCGAGATCCAAACTAAAGCCATACCTTTGTTTGCAAAAGCTGCTTTTCCAGTGGAAAAACAGAACCTCCCCAAGCTTGACACCCCTCACACAACTCCCCTGAAAAGGCTCAAGTTTGTATCTTTTCTAGAGCAATGTGCTGTACAGCAAGTCCAACTTAATATCAGGCACAAGTATCTTACATGCCTTTGGGGGCTGCCTTCACTCTACACAAAGTCTCTGGCAATTATGGCTTCTAGAACCCCAGCTTTGCCTCCCCTGCTAAAGACCACAGGAGTGAAAATAGATTTTATGGGGAGTGAAACCTCATTATTGACCGAGGAGGGGAGAATTAATCTAGACAGCCATGTGAGAAAGAAGAGGATGCAACATGAGTGGGAGGTGCCGGCCATGGTACAGAATTCCCTCCGGCACTTCAAGCTGACTCCTCCAGCCTTCTTAGAAGCAGAGATGGGTCTGAAGTCAGAAATAGCAGTGCTTGTCCTAACAAGAGACCTGACCTTCCTGAGTCAAATCACTAAAAACTATTTAGAATTCCACATCACAAAGAGGAAAGTGCAGCACAGTCTAGGCCTCCCTCATAAAATACTGCATGCCTTGAAAATGTTCCTTCCCAAAGCCCCGCAGGTCATGGAATCTCACCAGCCATCGGGACAAACTTATGTGAAAGGGAAGAAAGGTATCTCTACTAAGCCTTGGCTCATGCAAATGAAACCAGAGGAATTCAATTTTCTACAGCGGCATCTAGCAAAAAAAGTATTGGAAATATTTCTGCAACAGCCGCCAATCCTGGTCAAACAGTCTTGGAAACTTGTGCTTCCCCCTAAAAGGATGTGCTTGCCAAAGGTTATAACACTGGGTCAGATGAAGAACCTTCTGAAGACCTCATTCCTGCCCTTCATGGGAAAGGATGCAGTGGCTCATATCCAACTCAACATTAAGAATAAACATTTAATGTTCCTCTGGGGGCTGCCCACTCTGTATATGGCTTCACTAAAAAGGTTCACACATAATCCTGCCAGTGCTCCACACCTAATCCATTCCAGTGATATCGTCATTGAGTTTACTGAGGCTCAGTGTGACTTTCTGCCTGAGAATATTAAAAGCCTCCTGGAGTGGCATGTCAAACGCAAAAAGCTTCAGCATGAGTGGGGACTGCCGGGGTTGCTCCAGAAATCTCTTAATGTATTTGCCTCTTTGCCCCCAAAACACATGGTCTATAATAGGAAAGTCAAACCTCAATTTGAAGTGCTCATCATACCAGTGGATCTGTCCTTCATTGATAAGGAGATTACTAAACATCTGGAGGCAGACGTGAGAAAGAGGACTATCCACCACAAATTTGGTCTTCCCAGCCAGATACTGGCAGCACTTGAGATGTTCAAGACCAAAGCACCAACAGGAGTTCAGCAGCCCTTTGTGGATAAAGAGCATGAGTCCATGTCAATGATGAGCTTTAGGAAGCAAAAATACATCACAACCCATGGGGACACCCTGAGGTCACGTGTACCAGGTGTGCATGAAGTCAGGTACCACTTTTTAGAGGGCAAACGCATGTTATTCCCTTCTCAATGCATCGTGTGCAAACTTTCCTCCAATACCAGGACACTGCTACATGTGCATTTTACCAGAAAGTCCCTGGAAGTGAGTCTCAGAGGCTTACCAAGAATGATCAGGAGATCTCACAAACTGGTTAAAAAACAAGAGAACGTTCAACTCCCACAAAATATCTGTTGTGGTGAAAATGCCGCCAGGGAGAAAGAAAAAACATTTCTGTTCATGAAGGAAGTAACCATCCATCAGATTGAACTGAACATCAAACAGAAATACCTGTTTTCTCTTTGGGCTCTTCCCACTCATTACACAAAGTCCCTGAATGTAATGATCCCCAGAGCCAATGCTCTGCCCTCCCAGAGACGTACAAATCGAGCCTACATTGAGTTTCAGGAAAATGACCTTCTTTTTCTCCAGCCAAACATCAGGAGGAATCTGCAGTTGCACATCCAGAGGAAGAGGCTGCAGCACGAGTGGGGGCTTCCCTCCAAGATCCAGCAGTCTCTCTGGTTATTTATGATGCCAGCCCCAAGGCAAACACTTCCTTCAAAGTCAGACATCCCTGTTGAGTTGGGTTGTATGACCAGAGAACTGCTCTTCATGCGAAAAGATGATGTGGAAAAACTGAATTTCCTAGTCAGGAAAATGACGATACAGAAGAAATTTGGACTGCCGCAAAAGATCCTGAACTCCCTGCGTAGTTTTGCTCCTATTTTACATCACAAGGTAGATGGGGCTGATGATAAAGACCTCAGTGAAGGGTTGCCCCAGTTGCTATCTAAAGAGGACATTAGTTCCAGAGAACTGTGTAGGCAAGGCAGGAAAGAACCAGTTAAAATACCGGATGCCATTGTCAATGCAGACGAGCACATTATTAAGAAATGCATTGAAATAAGACTGGGGAGGCTGCCTTCCATTATAAAGAAGTCTTGGAAGGAATGGTGCCCATGGCAGCAGACGGCACTGCCCAAAGTCACTTCCAAACTGCAGGAATACAAAAAGAGGAGCATGTTTCTCCCCTTCATGGAGCAGCACAGGGTACATGGCATCGATGCGAACATCAAACACAAGCACTTATTCTTCCTGTGGCGTTTGCCGACTCTTTGCACAAAGTCTCTTGATATCATGAGGCCAAAACCATGTTCTGTGACTCTAAACGTTGCAACCACGCCAGTTACAGTGCAGTTCTGTCTAATGGTAAAACAGTTCCTGAAGGACAACGAAATGGAAATGCTGGAAAGCCACGTCCGAAAGAAGAGAATTCATCATGATTGGGGATTGCCTACCCTGGTTCAGAAGTCTCTTAGGTCCTTCATGCAGCCCGTCCCTGTAGAGTTCTGTAATAGACCGAGGCAGAAAGAAGGACCAGAAGTCATGATCATTGTGGAAAAAGTGTCTTTCATCCCTCAGAAGGCTCGGCAAAACTTGGAGACCCACATCGACCGGCTTATACTTCAACAGAAGTGGAAGCGTCCCAAAAAGGTCCTGGACTGCCTGAGACAGTTTATGCCTGCTGCACCAGTGGAAAAGGAAGATATGGCTTCTTGTCTCCAAACCATGTCACATTCCTCTGGAGTATCCTCATCTTACAAGCTATGCTTTAAGAACTCACACATGGTTTTGCCTGAAGCAAATGTGACCCCTTCTTATCTCAGTTCCATGCAGCAAAAAGCAAGGCTCCACATGGATCAGCCAAGTTTCAGATACGGGTCAGCAATAGTGGGGTTGAGCAGAATCCCCCAGGGGCATCTTTCAGAGGAAAAACAACTATCCTCTCCAGGACCAGATAACAAGAAGGAAGTGGCTTTGGATCTTCCTCTAAAAAAGAGGTTTGTACAGTCTAAAGAAATTAACTTACACCCACCCTTGAAAAGATCGGAAAGATTGAGAAAGGCTCCCCTAGGTACACCCCAAACACAGGAAAGCACAAAGATGTGTGACAGGTGTTCAATGATTGTGATACCTAGGTGCAAAAAACCTCAGAGCCTCTTAGATCTGAGCTCCACTTCCGATATCCCCCTGAGCAGGGAAGAAGGTAATATTCACTTGGACCTTCTCTCTAGCAGCCAGGAGTCCACTTCCAATATCCCCCCTCAGAAGGCTCAGCAAAACTTGGAGACCCACATCGACCGGCTTATACTTCAACAGAAGTGGAAGCGTCCCAAAAAGGTCCTGGACTGCCTGAGACAGTTTATGCCTGCTGCACCAGTGGAAAAGGAAGATATGGCTTCTTGTCTCCAAACCATGTCACATTCCTCTGGAGTATCCTCATCTGACAAGCTATGCTTTAAGAACTCACACATGGTTTTGCCTGAAGCAAATGTGACCCCTTCTTATCTCAGTTCCATGCAGCAAAAAGCAAGGCTCCACATGGATCAGCCAAGTTTCAGATACGGGTCAGCAATAGTGGGGTTGAGCAGAATCCCCCAGGGGCATCTTTCAGAGGAAAAACAACTATCCTCTCCAGAACCAGATAACAAGAAGGAAGTGACTTTGGATCTTCCTCTAAAAAAGAGGTTTGTACAGTCTAAAGAAATAACTTACCCACCCCTTGAAAAGAATCGGAAAGATTGAGAAAGGCTCCCCTAGGTACACCCCAAACACAGGAAAGCACAAAGATGTGTGACAGGTGTTCAATGATTGTGATACCTAGGTGCAAAAAACCTCAGAGCCTCTTAGATCTGAGCTCCACTTCCGATATCCCCCTGAGCAGGGAAGAAGCTAATATTCACTTGGACCTTCTCTCTAGCAGCCAGGAGTCCACTTCCAATATCCCCCGGAGCAGGGAAGAAGGTAATATTCACTTGGACCTTCTCTCTAGCACCCAGGAGTCCGGAAGATCACCAGAGGCTGTCCAAAAATACAAACACCTATGGCACTCCAAGAAAGGTGAGAAGGGAGCACCCATCGCATCAATTAACCAGACCATCAAAGAATCCATCTTGGAGATAAGCACCTGGGACAGGAGCCAAATCACCAACACACTAGAAGTCAATTCAATTAAGTTTACATTTCAGGAGAATATAAACTTCCATGTGTCTCCTTTATCAGTCAGCCAAATAGAAAGTAATGCCAGCCCCCATCTCGATTCCATGAGCATACGGGATGACAACCAAGAAAACCGCGAAAGACTAGAACAACATTCAGAGCCTTGTGGGCTGGCAAGGGAGGAGGAGAACAGTACGTCTCTGACTCGGCAGCCGGGAGCAGTTGGGAGCACTGAGCCTACACAGAGTAAGTCACTGGTGAAAGAAAGTGTCTTAGCCAACTCACAGAGTCCGACAAACCTGCTACTGCTGCAAGTGAAGAAGAAACTGATCATGAATGAGGTGCTCCTGCCACTGTGTCATCTAATCTTGGAGCAAATGCTGGAAAATGCATTACAAGAGGCAGAGAGAGCAATCCCTGAGAAAAAGGACTTGTGTGAGACTGGAAATAGCTGATACGACGGCTAATGCATTGTAACAGAGTGAACCCGGGTGCAAGATGTCAAATAAGCAGCTATAGAAGAAAAAAAGAGTCCTCGAGCACGTGATTATATGTCGTCATCTCCGGTGCATATATACAGCAGGAGAAAAACAAGAAAAAAGTATACCACAAAAACCGGTGGTCTAATATAAGAATTGAAATGTTTAAAAAATTATTATTATTAATAAAGGAGGCTAAAGAACTCAACACTTGCCTGTGCTTAGTTCCCAGTAGGAAATCTCCTCCACACTGCCCCCTAGGGGTGTCTTTAAAATGGAGAGAAGGACATAGCATAATACAATTTATTCACAATAGGTCGATTAAAATTAAGGCACACTCACAAACGGCCAATCACAAAAGCTTGGGGAATTGGATTTCCAGCATAGACTCTCTGGTACAGTTTCTTCACGTCTTTCCCCTTCTCATGGGATGTCCGCGCGATCTCCGTCCCAGCTTCCAGTTGTCAGCTTATATATTTCTAGATTCCGCTGTGCTTCCTTAATTTGTCTAATCTCATACTTTCAGTGCTTCACCCCTCCTTGTTACAATGAGTCGCATTAAGTCAAATGAACAGTTATCGAGTGTGCTATGCCACTCATTCATAAACACAGGATTATCCTGCGCTATTGTGGGTGTTTTGAATAGACTTAGCCCCCTAGGGATTCGGTTCTGCTCAATATATTTTTCCAGTGCTGCTAGATCCCAACATTGTTTGATCTCATTGGTCATAAATTTCTCTCGGTTCTGAAGCCTATTTTCTTCGGTGTCGGGGCTACCTTGTGTTTCATCTGTTCTAATCATTTCTTCAATAAATTAAGTATTAAAAACATCATCCAGTTTAGATCCTGTACGTCAGGGGGACGCACACTTTTTTTCCCTGCGCCCCCCTGCCGGCAGTCACCTCACCCCCGCGCCCCCCTCTAACCCCCACTGGCGCCGGCTCCAGCGTCATGACGTCACGTTGCCATAGCAACGTAACGTCACATGATTGCCATGGAGATGCGTGTGGAGCCAAGGTAAGTAACGTTTTACACAGGCCCTGCAGCATCCCCCGGCACGTCATTTTTTTTTGTTTCATTTTTTTTTTATTGTTTTATCAAGAGATATACAACATACATTAGTTAATGCATTTGGGGGGGAAGAAGGGGACTCATGGGGTCTTCAGTGTGACCCAATAGGCTGGAAACAAATACATATACATACATATTAATGTACAGACTTGTACGTAGCCTATCCTTTATTTTTGTCAATGTTCCCTTTCAACTTCTTTATGGGGAAGCAGCCGCTTCCTTGGTTATCTCTTTAAGAATGGCGGAAGAATAGAAGAGAGAAAGAGGAGGGAAAAAAAGAGAGAGGGAAGGGGAGGGATGGGGGACATAGGGTGGGAGGGAGTGTGAGAGTCTAGATAAGGCAAGGCTAGGGGGAAGGAAGGGAAAGATAACTCTTCCCCCCTCTTCGTCGTTGTCCCTACTGCTACAGGTTAGCATATTCGGGTATCTCTATGGGTTATGATTCTTGGTTTTCTTAGTCTTCAGGCCAGATCTCCCAGACCTTATAGAATTGGTCTTCTCTTTGATTGAGTTGTGCTGTAAGGAGTTCCATTAGTCTAACTTCTTTGACTCTGCGTAGTACAGTTTGTCTTGAGGGGGCATTAGTTTTTTTCCAGGCTGCTGCAATTGTGCAGCGGGCTGCTGTGAGCACATGCGAGATCATTTTCTTCATTTGAGGTTGAAGGCCATCTGTAGGTCTAGAAAAAAGCAAGGTCAGCGGGTCCACCTCCACCCCCAGGAGGTCCCGGATCATGGTTTGGATCATGAACCAGAATCCCTGGATCTTCGGGCAGGCCCACCAGATATGAGCCATGTCTCCTCTTTGTCCACATCCCCTCCAGCACAAATCTGGGGATCCGGGGAAAATCTGGCTCAGCCTATTCGGGGTGAGGTACCATTGGAATAGAATTTTATATATGTTTTCCTTAATGGTTGCCCCGGCACTTAATTTAAGTGCCTTCGGGAAGTGCGCCGGGCCTCTGTAAACCGCGCCCCTCGCAGGCAGTCTCGGCCCCCCCTAGGGGTCACGCCCTCCAGTTTGTGCACCGCTGCTCTATGTAATCTGTTATAAAAGAGGGATGATTTCTCCATGGTGTAATAGAAAGGCAGCTAACTATTAAGAATAAGTACGGATAATAGAAAAAGTAATAAGCAGCACCGACCAAAACACAATGGCAATAGAGTAGAACCACCAAAAAAGCAAATATATATATATATATATATATATATATATATATATATATATATATACTTATAGTCCCACAGCTAGAGTCCAAGGTGGTAATTCAAACTCCTCCACAAGGAACATGTATAGAAGAAAAAAAAGAGTCCTCCAGTGCGTGGTTTTATGTCGTCATCTCCGGTGCATATATAGGAGAAAAACAAGAAAAAAGCGTACCACAAAAACCAGTGGTGAAATCTAGGTATAGAAATGTTTAAAAAATAATTATTAATTATAAAGGAAAACACGGGAAGGAGAAAGAACCCTTTGGGGATGCACACTACTCTCATACATAAAATAATAAAGTTTGATTTACATCGTAACTATACACACTATACACTACACTTCAGATCTGGGCTAGCAGGGTAACACCCACCCCCGAAGAAGTTCTATTCTTAGAACGAAACGCGCGTCGGGTAATGACGTCACGATACCGTCATAGAGCGCGACCACCATGAAGCCCTGAATGAGCTCTTTCGATAGAAATACCAGATTCTCAGGCAGTGTGTGTGTGTATACAGGCAGTCCTCGGTTATCCGACACAATGCGTTACTCAAAATGACGTTGTAAAGCGAAACGTTATAAAGCGAAACACGTTTTCCCATAGGAACACTGTTTAAATTAAAGGTTCCGTTCCTGAATGCATTTTTAACACTAAAATACACCAAATATTTTATGCAGACAATAAGATATGCAGCACACACATAAATTATATAGTGTATATACTGTATTATATATAATACTAGCTGAGAGACCCGGCGTTGCCCGTGAGTTACATTTAGCGCTAGGAAAAGGGGGGGGAGAGACAACAGTCGGGGGGGATCAGGTGGCGAGAAAGATAACAGGGGGAGTGGAGTAGGAGGTTTCCCGTCAATTTAAAGCAAACCAACCCCCCTCCTGTCCACTGCCCCCCCCCTCCTGTCCACTGTCCACCCCCCTCCTGTCCACTCTCCCCCCCCTCCTGTCCCTGTCACCCCCACCCTCCTGTCCACTGTCACCACCCCCTCCTGTCCACTGTCACCCCCCTCCTGTCCACTGTTACCCCCTCCTCCTGTCCCTCTCCCCCCCCACTGTACATCTCCCCCCCCCTCCGTCCACTCACCTCCCCCTCCCATCCCCTCCTGTTCCACTTTCCTTCACTGTCCGTCCCCATTCCCACACTCTCCATCCCCCCCCCTCTGTCCACTCTCCCCCCCCCCATCCATCCCCTCTGTCCACGTCCTTTTTCCACTGCCCCCCCCCCCCCCCCCCCCGGCCACTGTCCCCCCTCCTCCCCCCGGCCACTGTCCCCTCCTCCTGTCCACTGTCCCCCCCCCTCCTGTCCACTGTCCCCCCCTCCCTGTCCACTGTCCCCCCTCCTTTTCCTCCCCCCGTCCCCCTCCCCTCCTTTCCCCCCCTCTGG